>ML858499.1:0-11648 GCA_009831015.1 Picea engelmannii
AGTCGAACTCATTGAGTTATACAGAGTATATCATGTGAAAATTATTCATTATTCACAACGGTTAATGAGAATTCTTTCATTCTTTATCTCCTTCTTCTTCTTTCTCCAATTCTCTCTGCAAATGTGTGTATTATTGTTTAGCTAGATCTATTATGTGTAGGTTCAACACACTTTCAACATGGTCATCACATAAAACCAAAAAAAATAGTTGATTTTAAGTTAGTGATAATTTCGCTTTTCAGACTCTCATTTGGACAAAAAATTTTAATTGTGCTAATGTTTCTATAGGAACTTATATCTATATCTATTTCCTTCAGAATCTGCACAAAAAGTGATCCAAAATGGATCCATGAAGGCATAAAAATCAAAGTTCTAGAAATCAGACGAAAACAACGCCATTGTGTCGGGCTCGTCGCGTTGGTTATGGCAATATTTGTTTTTCCAAAAATGGACACCATATGCAAAATTTATTGTGTTATGACCGTTTTCCCAAACAAGCAAAAAAAACTAAAAAAAAATCAACAATCAACAGGCTGTACTGTTGATGTCAGCAGTATGTCAGCATGACGTGGCATGTGACATCAGCATGAGGTCATGATGACGTCAACATGGAAATATGGGAGCACTAGGGAGTGACATGTGGCAGTCATTTTTGGCATTTTCAGGGTTGAGTTGGACCTATAGGAATTTGACATGTGGCATTATATGGAAGTGACATGTGGTTGTATGGATGCTAATGTGGTGACAAGTGGCAAGTTGTGGACTCGACACATGGCTATACAGACGCTAACATGGTGACAGGTGATAGTCTATGGGCTCGACACATGGCGTACGGGCTGACTATGTAGTTGACTAGGCAGATCACTGGGCAGGGTGATTGTTCAGTGACTGGATTGTACGAGCCAATCCAGAGGTGATGCGTGGCCCAATCATAGGGCACCACATGGCACCCCAGATTTGGCCAATGTTGGTTGGTCAAAAATCTTTTTTCACTCCGCGAGGGTCAAACCCATGACCTCCCAGGGGACCAATGGACTAACCTTCTCGTGCTAACCATATGAGCATGTTTGTTGCTTGTTAAAACATGTGGAAAATTATTGTTTTAAATTGTATGTTGGCGTAGGTTTAGGGATAATATCTGGTCGGCAGGGGGCTAGCCCGCGACCAGGGCACTAGACCAACTGAGATGGAAAGGGAGGGCATGGTATGTGGCTGACCAACGCTCGACCACATGGACTTTGCATGTGACTAGGTGCCATAAATTAAGGGGTGGTGCCTAGCTCCTGGCCACATAATTAGAATCCATATGACCAAGACCCGAATAAAAGGGGATAGCATGCACATTTTTCCAAGTAGTGGGTTTTTCACCATATTATATGATTTTTTTGTGATTTTTATGCTGATTTAGCTTGATTTTTGCCCAAAAATGAGGATCTAGAGCCCTTTTTGAGGCCAAATCTTGGGGGGAAGTTGGGAGGATACCCCTAACTCCAAATATATAAAAAACAGAGGGTTTTGACCACATGAAGAGAGTTCAGAATAGAAGAAATGTTGAAGAATTGTGAGGTCCAAGCCATTTTTATGCAGGGAAGCCATTGAGGAAGCAAACGTTGGAGGCCATTTCTGGGAGCTACGCTCAACCTTTTTCAATGTTGTCAGTTGTTTTAGATTCTTGAGGTTGAGAAGAACACATCCATACCAGTTTGTAATCCATTTGAGATACTTTTGATATAATTTTTCAGCATTGAATATTAATAAGAAAGCCTCCCCCACTGAGACAAAGGCCTGGAGACGTAGGCAACTTGGCCAAACTCCATTAATAATATTGGCATTATGGTTTGTTGTTCTTAATGTTTACTTTTTTTATTATTCTTTATGATGGCTGCAACATTCTTTCATTAAAATCTTCTTCCTCATTTAAGTTTTTGAATGGTAATTTTGCACATGCTTAAAACTCAACCAAGTCTTTTAAAGATCATTTTTGGATCAAAAAGTTACAGAATTTTATCTGAACGTCATCGCATTTTTTAAAGGAAATATCCTTAAGCACCAAGGAAGAAAACAAAGTTATTCCCTAGTGGAGACACCAAGTATGTTGTAGAGAAATATATCCTATGGATAGGTGAACCCTCTCACTGATCTAACATGGATCAAAGATAGATTGTGTATAGAGCACAATGGGTTTTCCTCTAGATCTAGTTTGTAGGTTTGATCTATACTAATAAGAGAGGAGAATGGGTCTTACCTCTACGTAGAAGTTGTCCTATTATATGCAGGTTGACGCATCTCCCAGATCTACTCGAAGCTCCTACAATTAGATACCTTCACACACATGCAACACCATGTACCCTTCTCAACCTTGCTTAGCATGAAAGAAAGCTAGTTTACACACAGATCTAACCTACTTCTCTCAAGATGAAATCGGATAGATACCAATATAAATCATGAAATAACATAACTCAAACCATTTGGAGGGGGAAAACATCATATTTTATATTTGTATATCAAATTGAAAGAAAGTACAACATAGCATATTACCTTGAGACTATTGAGGGACCTTCCAACTCCAATTTCCTTGAGACTCCTTCCTTTTCCACTCTTGATTTCTCTCCACCTATCAAACTCTAGATCTCCACATCTTGTTGATTTGTCCTCTTCTTATAGGAATTTATCAGATCTTGGAGATAGGATTCATGTCATGTGAATTAGGTGGATAGAAGTCATAGATAGGCTTGATGGCATGTGAACTAAGAAATTACAAGTCATGCACAAGTTCCATGCTCAATTTTGAGATCTTGCCAACCTATTATGATATTGTTCTCTATTATGATCTTTTTTCTCAAGTTCCATGCTCAATTGTGAGCTTTTTCCAACTCACTATGAACTTTCTTCTCAATTGTGAAATACTTTTTATTTCAAAATTATGAAATTGTGACAAAATAATTATTTCCTTGTGAAATAATTATGAGATTTTTACTAAATTATGTAATTTCATCCTCATGAAATCTAATAACATCCTTGTAATGCCTATGGTGGACAATACAATTATAAAAACGAATCAACTCTAAGTCTGAGTTGGCTTACCAAATCCTTCTTCAAGAAATTGTGTGAGGCACCAGAATCCATCAATGTCTACATTGTCCTTCCATTCACAATCAAGTCCACATAACAAAGTTGATTTAGGTTTTCCTTGGTTGTTTTCCAAGGCATCTATTATTTGCAAAGGCTCTACCAAGAAAGGATTTTCCCTTCCATTTTCCACCAAATCCAACTATGCCCAACTTGTTGAAGGAAATGAATTGCAATCAAAAGAAACAAAAGGCTTACCACTTCCTAAAATGGTCTGCCAATGGGTACCATGTGTTGCGATATTCAGAAGGCCCGCGAGGAAATGTCCAAGCTCAACTACATTTGAACCCAAGACATTCCAAAGTGTGTCCTCTAAGACAAGTACATGTATCTTAACTTGGATAAAATGCACTCTAAGGCACAGTAGTACACCTAGTTTGGCTACTTCTGGACCAACCATTGCCTGTAGCAACAAATTTTCTCTATCTTCCTCTACCTTTGTCTTGCCTCCAATGAATGTTATCCATGCTCTAAATAACTGGTGAAAGAGATGTCATTCCAACACATGTGTTGTTAGGTGTTTCTTCAATGAACAACTTACCTTCCCAAGCAACTTCCTTATTGAGAAATGATCGCAAAGCTACCTTGAACCAATAAGGCCACCCTTCCAACTTAGCGTTTCCTTCTTAAACATGATGAAGAGTGTCCAACGGAGTTTTGATACTAGCTTCCTATAGAATTTGTACCCTGATCCCACCTTTCCACCGGAAAGAGGGTGAAGAGTATGTTGTGAAACCACATGTCATGGAATTAAGAGTCTTTCTTGAAATTTTTATTTTCATCATCTTCAGTCACACAACATTGCCTTGCTTCAGCCATAGGGGCTTGGCCAACCTCTACATAGTACAACCATACTAGACCTCATCACTTAAGGTCTTCCCATAATTTTCCCTTAAGCTATAGTATGCTAGATATGCAATCAAGTTCAACAAAACTAACTTCATCCAATAGTAGGCACATGCCCAACCATGGCTTTAAAACATTGCAACAATACTTTTAGACTTAACCAATATTTCAACAATACTTAGTCAAAATAATGCATTGCAAAGACCATAACATTCATCAAGTAAAAACACCACGTAAGAAATCCACAACACATAAGTAGTACCCAAGGTGGATTCCTTAGCTTTATTTATATGAACAATGTTACAAGATACAACAAGGAAACACAACCAATTACTTGAGACCCTTTTACAAACTTCAATTATCCAAGACACAACTAACTATAAAAAAATTTCAATCCAACTCTTAAAGCATCCACAAACTCACCAGTTTACAAATAGTGACTCTTCCAATAGTGACTCTTCCATTGTTCACTTAGCAAACATCCAACTCAACTGTGTCAGACTTTGCAAAACTCCTTATCCACCCACTTTTCTTCCATTGTTCACTTAGCAAACATCCAACTCAACTGTGTCAGACTTTGCAAAACTCCTTATCCACCCACTTTTCACATGTGAACGTTCTCTCTTTATATAAAGGGAGTGCCTTGCCTTTTCTAAGATGCCTTGCCTTTTCCAAAGTGGACCCAACTTGCCATATGTCCGCAAACAATGAAACATTAAGCCCCTTGGGTCCACACATCCCAATCATGAACCCAAGGCATCTCAACTCACATAAGGCAACTACAGAGACAGTTCACCACACTCCGTCCATTGATTGGGCAAGCATCACCTAACCTTTCAACCATCTACCGAAACCTTTCATACCAACCTTATCCAATCAGCTAGGGTGCCCACCTTATACCTTGATTTTCAACATCTTTTCTTCGAAAAAATCAATCATGAAGATGGACCCACAATTAATGAATTTTATGTTAATGAAGAGAGGTGCACAAGTTGTGGTGCAAACATGTTGCTTACGTAATTTGACCGTTGCAGTATCTATTCGCATTCTTATCCGCCTCCCATCATCTTCATCTCCATAGTGTTCTAAAAAACCATTGTTTACTATAAAGTAATTTCACTGTGAGTTGCTTTTGATTCTCTTACGTAGTTAATAGACTGGAGATTATTTTAAAAGAATATGACTGAAATGCGAAGAATCCATGGCTATAATGGGTGTAGAAAAGATCAGAAGAAAAGAGAAAAAAAAGGAAAACTGGCATTGAATATAAATTGGCACCTCCTTCACTGTTCCCAAGTGCCATCTTGAAACTCAGTAGAGGCAGGCAGGACAGTATCGAGAATGGTTTATAAATTTCTCACAGCGATCATTGTCGTCCTAATTTTCAGTATAGAGAATGGATTATGATTTTCTCATAATGGGCATTGTAGTTGTTATTTTCAGCGTGACCCTGCTGCCTGCTAGGCTCCCACATTGCACTGGTATTAATCGACAATGACTAAGACGGCAAACGCTGCCAAAGAGCAAGGACGCCCTTCAATAATTGAACACAATAAATCAGAGATTCTTCTTCTCGGTCGCATAATAATACTATAATCGCTCTTTGCATTTCTGGTGTTCAACATCGATCGGTGTCTTTTATTAATTTACCTGTAACGAACGGTACAAACTCTTAATGATTGCTGATTTATTGATCTCCAGGTAACGACAGTGAATCAAACCAAAACAACACATCACGTGGTGCAGGAGCGGGCAGGAAAACTCCCAAAAACCAGGATCCCCAGCTTATTCGTTTATAGTGGGATATGTTCTGGGGAAATGTGAAACCGTCTGTTGTCCTTCGTTCTATCTCATTGGACTAAACAGCAAAACCAAGTCATATTTCAGACAGAAACGCGACCCGCGACGTACTTTTGACCAATTGTATCGACCCGCGACGTACTTTTGACCAATTGTATAATCGAATTGTATAATTGAATACATGGCGTTTCAGAGTAGTTGGAAAACACTAAAAGAAGTTTGAGAAGAAAGGGTGTGTGTTCTGTAAAGTGGAAACAGAAAAACATTTGTGCAAAGCGTTCAAAGTAGTTCTGGAATTTGACGAGCTACAGCCAGTCTTTAGTATCATTAAGTTGCATTGAAATCAAAAAATTTAATGGGTATGTCGACTATAGGGTTACCCTCATATAATATAGGGTTACCAGCTTGGGTTATATGCAGCCTGCTTGAAGGTAGTTTTATAGAAGTAAATGCCAATAAATAAGTCCATGCTGCCGCGTCACCAAAATATAGATAAACAAATGCCCGATCTAATCTTATTCAGTGTTATCTACACAGAATAATAAAAATTTTGTGAAGATAAAATTTGTACAGAACAATAAAAAAATAATTTAACACTCAAAATTATGTATAAAAGGTAAAGTGACAGACATGAAAAAACATTGATCCACTTTCAATTTTCACTTGACAGAAAGTATAAATTTGAAATTTTAGGCCTGCTTCAAAGACACTGGGGACAATTATGTAAGTATCTTAACAGCTAGCTCTTGGAATAATTTATTCAGCAAGGGGACAGAACAGTGGAGAAATTGAGGGAACTCATCATGAGTTGAACAGGAAAAGAAGAAAAAAGTTGAAATGCAGAAATCAGTGTACTAGGCGGTCTTTCCCATAGACTATTGTTAACCTCGTGAACATTAAAATCATTTTCGTTTTTTCTTTGGAAACTCTACGTGCATTTCGAATAGCAGTGAATTGTAAAGAGATTTGTGAAGGGCAGCAGCGCAGGAAAGGATTGGAATTCGAAGAACATTTTACTGTATGGTTTTAACTGTATAACTAAGTGTTTTTAGGAAATGTTTGTTTTTATGACGAACATCGACTGTATTGATGAAAAAACCGCTCCATGAGGGACATTTCGCCCATCAAATTCCAGCACCTGGACTGAAAGACAACAGCTCCAGGATGGACACAGAAAAAGTAAGCCGCTGTCTCGTACTGGAAGACTAGGGTTTGTACTACATAGAGAGCTCGTAAGTGGTATGGGAATAGAACGGTCTTTTTGTCGGTTGTAGAGTCGAAGGGATGGAAGTTGATGGAACGATGCAGGTCTCGTGATCTGGATAGATAGAGGAGGGTCACGTCCTGCTCTCTGTGCTTGTACTGGTGCCCAGGAAAGGGCAAAAATAAATCTTTCTTCTCAGACAAGCCATGCAGCTCACCCGTGACTCCACGGACTGTCAGTACTTAGGTTGGTACAGTCGAATCTTTTACAGCTTTACTTTTATGGTCTTCGCTTCTGTGACGACATGGTATTCTTATTCCAAGGGCGATAGCTGTTTTGATTTGAAGTTTCAATCCACAGTTGTCTGATAGTTGTAGCCTATGGATCATACAAAATAGTAGAGATGGTGTCCTTTTCATACGAAATCAATCTGGTTCACAGTTATTAACAAAATTACATGGTGATACCAAAAATCCTTATGTAAGTTCTATGGTTGAGATTAATTGGTAAATGAATATAAGTTTCCATCAAATATATTGTTTGGCATTTACGCTTCATCTTAAAAACAATTTAAGTTTCATCTTAAAGGGCAGATTTTTGGTTTTTTTTTGTTTGATTTTGTTCCAAATTTGGCTAGAAATGGTTAGATCTATAGATTTGAGTAGTTAAATTTATATAATCCAAGTACTCAAAAAAAAATTCAACACTGAATTCATTTATACATTCAAAAATTTAACACTGAATTCATTTATACATCCAAAAAAAACCTTAAAATAAAACATTTAATCAACACCATGCCTAAATTGAGTTATGTGTAACAGATGTCACATTTACATCAAAGATCAATGGGTGAATAGCTGAATAATTCATATACATACAATGTGGATTGGTAAAATTTAAATATTATTAAAAGATAAACAAATTATGAATATGCTATGTTTATTTCGTTTTAGATTTAATTTATCATTACAAAAATATATTTATAATACTTTGAATGGACAAGCTTTTTATTATATTAAATTTTTTTATTAAAAATTCTAATAATTTTATTGACTCATAAAGAGTCTCAACTCTATGAACATGTATATGAGTTGGCAAAGGAGAGAGACTTCTTTTATCTATTCAAACAAGTGGACTTAACCATTGATATTATTTAAAACTATGATATGTGGAGTTTTTAAAAGGTGATTTAAGTATTTTACTGGAAAAATGGATATTGTGTAATTTTGGCCAACCATATTTTAATGAAAAATTTATAAATGGGTAGGATATGATATACTCATATAAAAATAACCATGGTCAATCATTTTTTAAAAGAAAATAATGTATTATCATGGTCAATTATTTTTTAAAAGAAAATAATGCAAATACAAGTGAGATAAAAGGATGAGAGCAAGGTTCAAAATCATCATAAACTTTTATATTATGGTTTGTGCATAAAAGGATGAGAGCAAGGTTCAAAATCATCATAAACCTTTATATTATGGTTTGTGCATAAAAGGATGAGAGCAAAGTTCAAAATCATCATAAACCTTTATACATAAGTAATCACATGAAATATGAAACAAGTGAGATAAAAGGATGAGAGCAAGGTTCAAAATCATCATAAACCTTTATATTATGGTTTGTGCATAAAAGGATGAGAGCAAGGTTCAAAATCATCATAAACCTTTATGCATACATAGTCACATGAAATATGGAAAGTTAATTCTTAATGATGAATATAGCTATCTCAAGATGGAATGTATTATATGTTATGTGCATAGATAGGTACATATAATATAGAATCTCAAAAAATGGGTAGGATATGATATACTAATGTAAAAAGAACCATGGTCAATCATTAGAACCATGGTCGATCATTCTAATGATGCAAACAAAAGTGAGATAAAAGGATGAGAGCAAGGTTCAAAATCATCATAAACCATAACTTTATATTATGGTTTGTGAATAAGTAGACACATGAAATATGGAAAGGCAATTCTTAACGATGAATATAGCTATGTTAAGATGGATTATATGTTATGTGTATAGATGGACACATATAATATAGAATCTCAATTATTGAGGCATGAATATTGTTATGTTAAGATAGATTAGGATGTGTTAATGGTTACATTTTTTTCAACAAACAATAGTGGTTACTGATTACATATAAAGTTTACATAATGAAATTGGATTGGAGTATTTAATGAATCTATGATATAGAGGTAACAATATAAAATATTTATAAATTGAGAAAAAATATTTTTCATCTTTAGGGTTGAAAATGAAAATCATTTTCTCTTAAAATGTCCTATGTATACTCAAATTAAATTTCAATTTCAAAAGATTTGTCATGATACCAACTTTCCCAACCTTCTAACTAATCAAAACTATGGTGAAGTTGGAACACTTCTCTTAATGTTTTTCGAGCACGTAAATAAAATTCTAAAGAAATCCAAGTAATCACTTACTAACTCATCAATACTATGGTGATGTTGGAGAACTTCTCTTAATACTTTTTTAGCACATAAATATAATCATCATCATCATCATCATCATCATCATCATCATCATCATCATCATCATCATAGTCACCATGATCATCATAACTAAAATTCTAAAAAATCCAAATGATCCCTTACTAACTCATGAAAAATATGGTGATGTTGGAACACTTCTCTTAGTGATTTTTGTCATCATCATTATCGTCGTCCTCATCATCATCATCATCATTTTCCTCCTCATCATCATTGTCCTCCTCATTGTGATCATCATTGTCATCATCATCATAATATATATTAATATCTATGTTTTTATTGGAATTAATACTAAAATTTTATTTAAAATTATAATTGTATTTAAAGAGTTTAAAAAAATAATAATTTATACCAAAAAATAGCATAGATAAAGATATCTATGCATTCTTCTATTGCCATATAAACTTAAGAACTTGTAATTTAATTATAACTTTTAAACATCTACAATATAGACATCTACACATGTATGAAATTGTTTATTGAAACAAAGTTTTAAATTAAATTCAATTTAACTATAAAGTATGGGATACATATATTAAAATACATCCTCAAAATATTTATACCCATTTCCATTCCTAAGTGGTAATGGGAAGTGGTGAAATTTGATTTCATTACCGAGCTTCCTAGAAAACTTAAGAAACATGATTCCATCATGGTGGTGGTGGATAAGTGTAGCGTCTCTAGCCACCCAAGCTGGGAAATGCCACTACAATTCTTCTCTAAAACATACCCAACCTCCCACAGGCCAGGCATGCCACACCAAGAACACACCTCTTGGCTAATTTTGAAACTCTGATAACAATTAATTAATAAAGAAGCATGAAATAAATACATGCAATGATTAAGATTCATACCACAACATATAATACATGCACAATATACCATGCACAACATTAAATAGAAAGCATGCATATTATAAGTACAAATATCAGGTATATTAATTTGATACGCAACGAAAATAAAAACACAAGAAAAATAAACCATAACATAGAGCACTTATCTTTTATAAAAGAAGACACCAACTGGCTACAATTCAAGGATGTTCCAACCAACCATCGACATTGTTCTTCCAAGTCTCAACAACAATGTCACCCCCGAGCCAGGGCTATGAATCCACAAGGACGGTTCCATAGTGTTACTTGGATTCCCAAACCAGTCAACACTCAATCTCTCATGGGCTTCTCCAGCACTAACAACAATCCAAGTACAGATCTCTCTTCTACTTAGCCTGCACCACCCAAGAGAATATACCTCCACCCTTCTTTGCCATGTAGTCCCTGTTATCGCACGATTT
This sequence comes from Picea engelmannii, assembly GCA_009831015.1. Lineage (NCBI taxonomy): Eukaryota > Viridiplantae > Streptophyta > Pinopsida > Pinales > Pinaceae > Picea > Picea engelmannii. The sequence continues at coordinate 10,796 of ML858499.1, forward strand.
GTATGAAAGGTTTAGATGGCTTGAGTCAAGGCTTAAAACTGGCGTAACAAGAGCTTCCCCCACCCACTGTCACCTCGATGGGGGGCTCTTTCTATTTAGGAGGGCTAATCCAAGGGAGACGTCCCTAATGTAATCTGGGTTTTAGAGAGGCTAAGGGATAAGGATCAAGGCAAATGATAGGTTCCCTTCCACATATTACAGCCAAGTATGAGATAGTCAATGAAAAGGTCTTCCACTGATGATGCACCTGTTTGCGAGACAAGACAAAGAAGACTAGAATATGTGCTTGTAGTGGGTTAGTACTTCATAAAATCAATGACTATCTTCTAATACATATATGAGCAAATGATTAATGCTATTATTGACGAAGTCAATGATGGCTAAAAAGAGACAAATGGTTTATATCACTTCTTCAATAAAGCATAAAAGCATTCAATGTTTAAATGTCGATCCTTGTATCATATATTAATGCAATAAATACTTCAAATTAGCTCATATATAATGTTGCTGCGTCACCTATATATTGTTGCTGCAAATAGGTATGACGTCAGCCTTAATCAAAGGTCAAAAATGAAGACAAAGAGCTCAATGTTTTATCAAATCAGCTTACAGGTGTAATCAATAACTCAATGTCAATCAAGATAGGTGAGAGAAATCACAACGTTGCAAGCATAAGCAAGAGATCTACACTATCTGACGTCACCTATATGAACTTTGTTGTCTGCAGGTTAGGGTTAGCTAGCCAAGGAGTGACGTTTTGACAAATTCAACCAGCAAAAGGGCAATAAAACTCCACGGCTATGATGAGAAGACTAGGCCGCACCTTTCTATCCAAGCACAAGTGTAAAATCAG
>ML858499.1:12447-31576 GCA_009831015.1 Picea engelmannii
GTCCATCTAGAAACCATCGATGTATTTATTATTAATAATGATCAAAACATTACATTTCTTAGGCACACTAGCCTTTTCATAATTTTTTGGGCACTCTGGCCTCTCAACAGTGTAACAATACATTATTTAATATGGGGGCTCAAACCTAGGGTGTTACATCCCCTCCCCCTTATTTTGGCACTGTCCTCAGTGCATATACGAAACAAAGATCAAAATCTCAAAATTTATTCAAAAATCTACAGGTACTCTGCCTGCATGGCATCTTCATGCTCCCAAGTAGCATCTTCAGGACCGTAGCAGGTCCACTGAAATTTTACCATCTCTATAACTCAATTCGAGAGAATTTTGACTTTTGTCCAGTATTCACATTGGCTAGACCTAAAAGTCTCCCTCTGTCTCTACCTGAATCAGATGCCAATCAACAACATGGTTAAGAGCATGTACATATTTCTTTAGAAAAGAGACATGAAATACATTATGCACTTTCATGGAAACAAACAATGCAAGCATGTATGCAACTGGCTCTATTCTATCCAATATCTCAAATGGACCAGAGTGTCTAGCTTCCAACTTTGTACAAATGCCCAACTTCAAAGAGCTCTTCTTGGGATTTACTTTCAACAACACATGCTCTCCTACTTTAAATTCTCTTTCTTCCCTATTCTTATCAGCATAAACCTTCTTTCTATCTTGAGATGCCTTTAAATTATGCTTAATCTTAACCATCTGGTCTTCCATCTCCTTGAGCAATTTTGGCCCAAGTACCACTCTATCTGTTGGGTTGTCCCAGCTTACTAGAGTATTGCATTTTCTACCATACAAGGCTTCAAATGGGCTCACCTTCAATGAATCTTGATACCCATTATTGTAGGAAAAATAAACCAAGTGCAAGTAATCTTCCCACTTAGATGGCTTCTCCATCACATACATTCTCAACATGTCTTCAATTACTCGGTTGACCCTCTATGTCTGCCCATTTGAATGTGGATGGTATGTTGTGATATAGTTCAAATTTGTACCAAATACTTTAAATAATCCCTTCCATAAATTTGAAGTAAACGCCATGTCTCTGTCTGAGACAATTGTCCTAGGTATCCCATGCAACCTAGCAATTTCCTTCATATAAATTTCTACAATATTAGTTGTTGTATGATTTGTTTTTACAAGAACAAAATGAGCATCCTTTGTCAATTTATCAACCACTACCATGATTGAATCATGTTTCCTTGTTGTCCTAGGCCATTTAGTTATAAATTCAATGGTTATCACTTCCCATTTCTTCTCTGGAATTGGTAATGGCTATTGCAAACCCACTGGGTGTCTATGCTCAACCTTTACTCTCTGACATTCCATACATCTGGTGATGTAATAAACAACATCATTTTTCATCCCCGGCCAAAAGAATTGGCTTCTTACTGTTGTAATTGTTTTATGGTAACCAAGATGTCCAACATATGGAACATTATACATTTCCTTTAATACCAAATTCCTAAGTTCTCTAGAACTAGGAACAAAAATTCTATTTTTATGCATAAGTAATCCATCTTCCTTCATCTCATACTCTTTCATTTTTTGTTGTACATCTCCTTGCTGTAAGATTTCCTTTACATGTAGGTAATTTTGATCTGTAACAACAACATCTAAAATTATGCTCTTCAAGTTCGATTGATGCATACTAACAAATGTAGCATGCATGAGATGCACTCTTCTATTAAGTGCATCAACAACTTTATTTTGTTTTCCTTTGATATGCTTGATATCAAAGTCATATTCACTTAAAAATTCCAGCCATCTTGTTTTCCTGGCATTCAAAATTGGTTGTTCAAAAATATAATTCAGACCACTATGGTTTGTTCTTAATTCAAATCTCTTTCCCATGAGATAATGCCTCCACATATTCAATGCGTGAACAATGGCAGCAAGCTCCCAATCATTTGGCATAATTCCTCTCATGCTCTTTAAGCTTTCTGGACTCATAACAAATGACATGTCCATTTTGAGTGAGGACTCCATCGAGTCCTTCCTTCCATGCATCTGTACATACCACATAATTCTCATTTGGGTCAACAATCTTCAAAATAGGTGCACTAGTAAGTAATTCCTTCAGCAAATCAAAATTTTCTTCACATTTTGTTTTCCATTCAAATTTAATTCCCTTGTTTTGCAAAGAAGTGATGGAATGAGTAATCTTAGAGAAACCTGCTATAAATATTATGTAGTAACCAACTAACCCCATAAAATATATGACTTCTGAAACATTCCTAGGTGTTGGACATCCTCTAATGGCTTCAATCTTCTCAGGATCTACTGCTATACCCTTCTTCTGAAATAATGCTCCCCGAGTAATGGATATGTTCTTGGTAAAAAGAACACTTACTCAACTTGGCATACAATTTATGTTCTCTCAGCACTTGAAATACCAATCTTAGGTTATGTCCATGCTCCTCCTTAGACTTAGAATAGAATAGCATGTCATCTAGGAATACTATGACAAACTTATCCAAATAATTCTTGAATATGCCATTCATTAAGCACATAAAGACAACTAGTGCATTGGACAATCCAAATGGCACCACTACAAATTCATAATGCCCATACATGGTTCTAAAGGTTGTCTTATGGATGTCTTCTTCCTTGATTCTTACCCGATGGTATCCTGATCTCAAGTCTATATTTGAAAATATCTTTGCTCCTCTTAGCTGATCAAAGAGATCATCAATTCTGGGTAGAGGATACTTGTTCTTTATAGTAGACTTATTCAGTTGTCAAAACTCAATACACAACCTCAAGGTTCCATCTTTCTTTTTGACAAAGAGTATTGGTGCTCCCGAAGGTGAAACACTTGGGTGTGTGTACCCTTTCTTCAATAATTCCTCCAACTGCATTTGTCATTCTTTTAACTCTGGAGTACTCATTATGTAAGGTGTTTTTCACAGTGGGGCAAATCCTGGCACTAGATCAATAGAGAAATATATTTCCCTTTTTGATGGAAACCCTAGTATTTCTTGGAATACATCCTCAAATTCTTGGAGTATGGAGAAATCTTCAAGGCTTGGCCCCTTTGTCTTTTATGGCTCCTCCACACGGGTTGCATACAATTGAAATCATTTTCTGAAAGATCTCTTCAGTTGTAAGGCTAAAATCTCCCTTATAGAGATGGGTCTTGGAACTCCTTTCACAGTGCTATGTTTTCCATCTCCATTAAGACATGTAAATGTCTTACTATGACAATGTAGGAAAACATGATGCTTTTCCAACCAATCCATTTGTAACAACCCTAATTAATTATTTAATTACCATGAATAATAAATATTAGTTTAATGAATTATTAAAATAGATTTATGGACACTTTATTATAAAATCATTATTATTGGTAGTTGAGCCAATTAATGGGAGGGATAAGGTGGTTGAGGAATTAATGGGGGGTAATGCGTTTGGGGAAATGGATTCGAGGGAGGAAGATAAGGGAGAAGAGAGAACCGAGAGAGGGCATATTTTGGTTTCGGGTGATATTTTTGGTTTATGGAAGGGAAGAAAATTTGGAGAGGAAGAAGGAGGAGGGGAGGAAACAGTTTCTGGCTGCAATAGTTTTGCTTATAGTTTTGTTTGAGGAATCTCACATTGGCATTGTGGTTGTTGGGAATTTTGGGCTCGGGGGACAGAAAACCGTAAGGATTCCTGGGGCTAGGGAGCCAAAGAGGTTGTTCCTAGTTGGCTGGGAGGTTACTCAGTTTGGGCAGGATTCATCAGCTTCAGGTTCACCATCGGGTTGAGGTAAATACCTCATGCTCATTATGTTGTTGTTCATTACTATGATTTTCATTATGCTCATTATGTTGTTGTTCATTATTATGTTGTTCATTATGCTCATTATTTTGTTCATTATTATACTACTGAACATTGTTATTATGTTGGAACAGTAAATAAAGAAGTAAATTAGAAATAATTTATGTATTTATATTTATTTTTATGAGGCTCTGTGTGCACAGGCCTTACACCATTCCAATTAGAATATCATAAGACCCCAATGGTATGATATTTATATCAACACTAATATTCACACCATTACGACTTATGGAACAACTTCTGACCACCTCATGGATTCTCCTTTTGGTTCCAGTGGCTAGTTGAACCAAACTTGATTTTCCAAGATTACTTTTCTCCAAAAGTAAACTATCCACTATTTTACCATCAATGTAACAATGACTTTCTCCTAAATCAATTAAAAAAACAATAGACTGATTTATGATCTTACCTTCCACCTCGATCATGTTGGATTGGTATTATTCTTGTCGATCATCTAAGGCTTCATAAATTCTTCCCATGCATCTGACTGTTGTAGCCTCTTGGATGTTTTGCACAATATTCACTCTATCCTTTCTATGTGGAAAATCCTTGTACAAGTGATCTTCTTTGCATCCCCAACATTGGATTGGTGGTCTTCCCCTTTTCTCCAAGGAGTCTTCTTTCTAGGAATCATCCTTAGCATATTGGTCTTGATGATTTTTATTAGGCTTATTTCTATTGAAAGGAGGTTTGAATCCCTTCCTCCTCTGATAAGAATTTTCCTTCTTCTTGTCCTTCCAATATTTATACATGGATTCTCTTCCCTGTCCTTGCTCATACATGTATTTAGCCTTCCTTATAGCCTTAGTCAAGGTCTTGGGCTCATCATACTAAATATTTTCTTTATAAAAGGATGGAAGTAAACTAAAAAAACTACATATTTTCACCTTTTCATCGTTTATAAACCAAACATATTTTAAAAGCCCCAAGAAATTCTTCTCATATTCTTCCATGGTCATGATTTCCAGCCTATGTTCAAATAAATCTTGCATTTTCTTGTCATAAAAATGCTTTGAGAGGTACTCCTTCTGGAAATACTTCATGAACTACTTCCAAGTGATCCTATTCTCATTAACATGTTCAAATTACTTCAATTGATCCCACCACATAGCATCGTTCCCATGTAAGTGGTAGGTGGCAATTCTGGCTTCTATATTGGATGAATAGTTATGCAATTGGAAAAATCTCCTGTGTCTAAGCAACCATGCTTCAACATTGTCTTCCCTTTCTCTTTCACCATCAATGGATGGTGGCCTGAGATTCCTCATCTCTCCTTGTAGACTGTCTACCTCATATCTCCTTATTTGATGCCTAACATGAGACACCTCTGGATTGCTTAAGGAATATTCATATGCATAAAAAATTATTGCTGAGGAAGGAGGTGAGTGGTGTCTATGAGTTGTGCTATCACTTTTAGAATAACCCTCTCTTCCACGATCATATCTTCTTTCATGACACCTACCTTCTTCCTCTTTCTTTAAGCCATTCCTTGTTTGTCTCTACAACACTCAAGCACTTATCTGACTTTTCTCTCTCATCAACCTCTCGTTGTCTTCCTTGTATCTTTGCACTTCTATTTTTAGGCTTTGCATAATTTCTATCAATGTTTCTTGCTCCCCTCGACCCTTGTGTCTGTTGAACTCTGTCTCTACATTACCAACTCTGATATTTTGACATTTACCCTCTTTATCATGGTTGGAGGCTCCCTCACCTTCTTCCATTTATTCAATATGCATTCTAAGCTCATAATCTTAAACCCCTTAATTTTGCAAAATATGAAAGTGACCATTTTGTCATAATTAAGCATATGATAAAAAAAATTGTCAATAATACTATAGATCCTTTCAAATCATGAAGAATATATATAAATAACACTTCCATGTTATCTGTGGGATGATACATAAATCAATTCTACATAGGCACTTCCTTCAAACCACTTTCCCAAGTGAACACGACTTGAAACAGCGGGCCAAATCCTTCCTGGCACTTTTCTATGTTAGAATTACTATATCTGAGATCATCTGGTTTAAAATCAATCGAGGGCTAAGATCGATGGTCAACAGAAGCTATGGAACTTTCGGATTCAGAAGTTCCAGACTACCCACACTCTCAACTCTTTCAGAGTGCTAAGTCTCTGGACCGCAAGATCTATTGCCACATATCCTGTCCCACTCAACGACTAGGATTTCCTTCACATATTCGGGCTTTGGGTATTTCCCAAGCACCTCTCCATAGATCTCCTGGAGTTTTGAAATACCAAAGGTCCTATCCCTTCTCCACGTATCACCCCCTGATCAACGGTGGAGATTAACTCCAACCTTATGGAGTTCTCGACTCAAGAAACCTGCAACTCAAATCCTCTGGAGTACCAAGTCTCCAAACCTTGGGATATTGCACCAAATGTATACTGTAATCAATGGCTAATATGGAATTCAGCCTTCAGGCCTTTGGGATTCCTTGACCCCAACTGTTTATGCCTTTAATCCTCTAGATTTCCAAGTCTCCGGACTACAAGATCTACTTCCATGTGTCCTCTCCTGATCAATGGTGAGGATTTATTCCGTTGTTCAGAGCTTCAGGGGGTTTCACCTTCATCACACTTCGTTCCTTCAAAACATTGAACTGGCAACCTAAGCACCAAGGGGGTGATATGTGGAAGAAAATAAGGCATGTACATGTGGCCCGATCCGATGAGCGACACGTGTCATATACTAACTTGCACGAACGGTCTTTGAAAATCATGAAACATGGTGACACTTGGAAAGAATCAAGTGTGTCCATGTCACCCTAGGTGACATCAACATGCCATGTCACTCTAGTGCCTCTTGACTTCAGGACTTCGAAACTTTGAAACTGTTGGAGACTTCTCCACACTACACCAAGAATCCCTTGAACATCGAATCCCCGAAAAGTATTATCTGCAAACACGTGTCCTTAAATATGAATGGTCTATATTTACTCTAGAGTTCGAGACTCTGGAGGTTTTATGTCAATCCCCGACCATCGATCATCGACGATCGAAGATTTTATTTGTTCAGGAAAAAATAAAAAATTCACCAGAATCTGTCGATCCCTGACCATCGGTCATCGACTATTGGAGATTTTCCTTGGTCGATATTCAACCTTTCACCCAATTCATCGACCCACGATTATCGACCGTCGATGATTTTTGTTGGCAAACTTCCACACTTAGAAATTTTGACAAAATCACAGGTGAATCTAGGTCGTTGATCTACCGGCCAAGATGATCTTGATTGTTAATTTTCTCCAATTCCCAAAATCACTTAAATGAATAGCAACATCGATGTTCCTCATTTTTCAAATTTCCGAATCAATCCCTACCGCCAATTGGTAATTTCACCAAAATTTGTCCAACAGTATACCGACTATTAAAATTCAAATGTTTTGACCTTCTAAGTTGAATTCGGCTCCACAACTCTGCAGACTGAATCCATTAACTTCGTAGATAATCCTAGAATCATTCAAACTCATATATGTTCATGAATTTGCGGGATTTCACTCGAATGCTTCCACCGTTTTTCCCCAAATTATCACAGATATACATAAATTTGTGACAGTGAATCTTCCGAATTCACACTTTTTCTGGCTCGTAATAGTCCGGTGTTTGAACCAGAAGCTCTGATACCAATTTTTAATATCCCCAACTACCCAAGCTGGGAAAGGCCACTACAATTCTACTCTAAAAATACCCAACCTCCCACATGCCAAGAATGCCACACCAAGAACGCACCTCTTAGATGATTTTGAAACTATGATAACAATTAATTAAAAATGAAGCATAAAATACATACATGCAATGATCGAGATTCATACCACAACATAGAAGACATGCACAATATACCATGCACAACATTAACTAGCAATCATGCATATTATAGGTATAGATCTCAGGTATATTAGTTTGATATGCAGCGGAAATAAAAACACAATCAAAGGAAACCATAACAGAGAGCACTTATCTCTTATAAAAGAAGAAACCAATTGGCTGCAGACCAAGGATGTTCAACGCAATCATAGACACTGTTGTTCCAAATATCAACAACAATGTCATGCCCGAGTGAGGGATATGAATCCACAAGAACGATTCGAGAGTGTTACTTGGCTTCCCAAACTAGTGAGCACTTAAGCTCTCGTAGGATTCTCTAACACTCACAACAATCCAAGTACCCAAATATATTCTACCTAGCCTACACCACCCAAGAGAATGGACCTACACCCTTCTCTGCCATGCAATCCCTCAAGAAGTCTCTCTCCTTCCAGGGCTCTAGTGCATTTGGTCCAAAATATCCATGCTAGGACTCTCAGGACTTGTAGTTGCAATCAAATTTGAACACATGCCAAACATCTCAGACATGCATGCCTCCAATCATGGATGGATTACACCAACAATATCTACAGCCAACAACCATGGTTGTTCCTCAACAGTTTCTCTTCCTTTCCCAAGCCAAGACACAAAAATGAGGAAAGATGAGTGAGTGAAGGAATGAATGGAGTGTAGAATCCACGAGAGAGGATGAACAGTGAATGAATCAGGTGAATGAACGTGTGAGGAAACCAACAACAACAACAACAGAATGGGGACAGGAATGAGAGTGAGAGAATGAACAAAATGAATGAGAGAATTTTCCAACAGGAGAACCCCTTCCACAGACCAAGGATGGGTTTTTGTAATTTGTGGGGATCAAGAACCTTTTGGCCTTCCCCGAAGAGCTCATGTAACTGATTCCCCCCCCATTACACAAAATGGGTAATATAAAATAAATAACCACTTAGCCCCTCAAGCCCCCTCTCTTGTGGAATCATAGCCCCCTATAACTCTAGTCCTTGTCCATATAGCAACCAATGATGCATGTATTATTAATAATGATCAAAACATTACATTTCTTAGGCACACTGGCCTTTTCATAATTATTTGGGAACTTTGGCCTCTCGACAATGTAAAAATACATTATTTATTATGGGGGCTCAAAACCCAAGGTGTTACAATAATCTAACAAAGGCACCTCATTTTGTTTCAATAAAGCTTACACATACAGTAGAAAACATTGCAGAGATCTATATGAGAGAAATTTTCAGGCTTCATGGTGCACCTAAGGAAATTTTGTTTGACAGAGACCCCAAGTTCACATAGAACTTATGGAAAGCTTTGTTCAAGGGGTTTGAGACAGATATGAACTTCAGTACATCATATCACTCGGGGAGAGATGGGAAGATAGATATAATCAATCGAGTGGTTAAATATATGCTAAGAATGTATGTGATTAATAATCCTTCCAGGTGGGAAGTCTACCTCCATTTGGTGGATTTTGCATATAACAATGGATATCAATCATTGTTAAATATGAGTCCATTTGAACCACTTTATGAGATAAGGTGCAACAAGCCAATGAGTTGGGATAACCTAGTAGACACAGTAATGGTTGGGCCTAAGTTTCTCAAGGATATGGAAGAGAAGATGGCCAAGATTACGAAGAACTTGAAGGTTGCATGGGATAGGAAGAAAATCTATGCTGATAAAGGAAGAAATCATAGATAATTTAGAATGGGTGACCACATGTTTTTGAAATTTAAGGCCAAGATATGTTCACTAAAGTTGGGGAACTACTCACATTTGACAACACTTTACTAGGGAATGAATTACCAAGTGGGATCAAGGGGGTTTCCTTATGTGGAAAGTGTCATTAAAATATAATGGATTTATAATGTTGAGTTTTAGTGGAAAGAGAATCTTCTTTAATCATTATTCTGCTATTCAAAAAATGAGAGATTATTGACATGTGGATAGTTCAAGATGGAGAGAAGAATTAGAACCAAAATTGGAGGAGTAAGATGAGAGCTATGAGGATAGTGAACCTACGAATCCTAGGTGGATTGGGTAGTAAATTTTCCTTGGGTTGCCTTGGATAAGGCTAAAGCCAGAGAAAGGAATTTTTGGGAATGATTTTCCCTATGAATTTTCCTAGTGGGTTCTTGTAAGCTCCTTTACAATAGCCTCATGTTTCTAGTGCCACGGAGCTCTGAGACTTCCTGGCTTGCATGTTTCTAAATCCCTGGAAGGGAAGTGGGAAAAACCAAAGGAATACACTAGAAGAGAAGGGATTGCATTTCCTTGGTCGGGATAGGATGGGGGGAATGAGAGGTTGTGAGGTGGAACTATTGTTGGAGTTGTTGTCATTGGCCTTGATTTGAGCTATGTGTTTTTATATTTTAGTTATCCCATCTAAGTTATTTTTCCTTGGTGGATTCATAGCCCTAGCTTAGGGGCGACCTATTGTTGAGAACTAGAACAACAATTTCTAGGGTTGGGATGAACGTATGAGTTCTGCAACTAGTTGTTGATTTTGTAAAAGTTAAATACCATGATTATCTTGTTTTCACTATCATGCTTAAATGTGTGTGAATTTTGATTATTTTTCCATTGTGTTAATTATTTGTTGATACACAATTCACTGAAGAATTTCCTACATGAATAATTATGAATGTATGTGAATATGCATGGGTGCATGGTAGTATTTTAGCTAGCATAATGGTAGAATATGCAAGACACATCTGTTACAAAATTTTATGAGAGCCCTATTGAGAATGTTAACATAGTTGTTAGAGTGGTAAAATTGTGTGGCGTGGCCTAGGAGGGGACCTGGGTATACTACATTTTGATATCATAGATATGCCATATTTATTTTTTTAGCATAACTTATCTTAGGGGTTACGTATGCTACATGATCTAGTAAGCAAGTCATTGAACACTTGAACGAAGTAAATTAGGATATTCTAAACAAGTACATGATAAAACCAATAAAGATTTCCACCATGACAAATGCTTACACAAAGAGAATTCAAATGAGAAGTTGATGAAAATGATATATGATGGGGAATTACAAATTGAGAGAATGCCACTGGACAAGGTCGAAGAAATTTCCAAGGATTATGATTTATGCACTTCCTACAGAAAGAATTCAGATACCAGAGAGTCTTCTTAAATTTTATTAGTAATTTTTGTATTACATGCAACATGTCTCCAAGTATTACATGTTGCATATTTTAATTTTATTAAGTTAGTGTGAGGATTGGTGTATTACATGTTGCATCTTTTAAAACCTAAAAAATGTTCAACTCCTCTATCCAATTGAAGGAATTATTTGTAATACTAGTTATAGAAAAACTTCATGTAGTAATCTATGAGGCCGAGAAAACCATGCAATATTTTGAGGGTCTTGGAATGAGGTCAATCTTTGAATGCATCAATTTTGTTAGGATCAACATGCACATCATCCCCACTATCATTGTGGCCAAAATATTCAAATTTATAAGAAACAAAAGAACATTTATAACACTTGAGAAGAAATGGTGATTACAATCAAGTTGTATGGCTTGATCCACATGTCCCACGTAATTTTTGTTGTATACCAATATGTCATCAAAGAGGACTATGAAAAAATAATGTATAATGGGATTAAAGGTGTGGTTCATGAGTCTCTAAAAGGTGGATTCAACATTGAAAATACCAAAAGGAATCACCAAAAATTCATCATGACTATCATGAGTGAAACAATCCATTTTGGGAATATTGGATTCCTTCATGTGAATGTGGTGATAACGAGAGTGGGGATCAATTTTAGTGAATAACTATGATCCATGTAGCTCATATAATAGATTTTCAATGAACATAATTGAAAATTTATCTTTGTCTATTAAGGTATTAATATATTGAAAATAAAGACACATGCACCATGTGCCTTCTTTCTTAAAAACTATGTCAACTAGAGAAAAGTAGGTACTGGTACTAGGAGAGATGATGCCAATAGATAAAAACTCTTGTTTAATCTTTTCAATTCCATTATTTTAAGAAATAGGATGATGGTACAAGAACACAATACGTGCTAGGATACTTAGAAGAAATGGGATGATATTATATTATATCCCCATGAGGGTGGTAATCCTTTTGTTGACGGATCCAAAAGGCCTGTCAAAAAGGTATGGGAGAATTCCCGATGGAAAGTCCCAATTAGAATGACTCTTGTTTGTGATGGAGTTTACGACCAGTATGTGGGCCTAGTTTCCACTCTAATTTTTCTATATAAATATGAATATGAGAACTGAAGGTTCTCAGATGAATTAAATTTTGAAACTAAACTAACCTATGCTACCTAGTACTATTCTAAGATGCATTCCTAGATGAAAACAATCCTATCCTGATCAGGAGAAAAATATACATGATTGAATAAAATTAAAAATAATACCTTTTGAATTAGGAAAAGTTCATATATTCAAACGATAAGTGATTTCAATAATGTTATAAAAAACACTAACAATTAGTTGTACTTTTATTTTAATAACATTATAACTACATTCAACAAAGAAAACTATGATAACCCAAGCATATAGAAAAATTGCATAAATAATACATACAATAAGACTTGCAATACTCAAATAAAGGATAAACCGATTAAGAAAATTATCGAATACATTCACCAAAACCACACATTCCTATATTTTATCTTACTCTTTATTAATATAGAACTAAGAGTATTATCTATCATTTCAAAGGATAAAAGTACTTAACTTTTTACAACCATCTCTTTTATAGAATATGAGGAGAGGCTTTTTCAATAATTGTTTTCTTATCAGATGACAGTTACAACATTTCACTTCATATTCCCAATCGAGACTTTACAATCATTACAAAATAATTGAAATGAAAAAAATGATGTTACAAAATCAAGTGGTCTTTGGTAGTTCCTTTTTGTCCCTGAAGTATTTCCACAATTTGAAGTCTTGTAATTGTTGGAGAATTGGTTTTCATTGATGTCAACCCTTGGAGCATTCGAGATACCACCAAGTTGTGATCAAGACTGATGGTGAGTTAATTTTCATTGATGTAGACAATAGTGGTTGATGTTAGTAGATGTGATGGATGTAGTTGATGAAGTCTACACGGAGCCCTAGAGGTGTGGTTATGAGAACTAAATTTGTTTGAGGAATATGGACATGAAGGACAATATAAATGTAGGTAACACATTCATAGATGGATATTATGCATCATTCCATTTCTGATGATAGGTGGTACATCACATGGTTCCTCAGGGTTGAGGGGTTATGGCCTTGTGAAGTTGGAAGCCCCAAAGAATGGTTAAGAATCCCTAGTTGATAACAAGTCAATTAATTAAAGGGTAAACTTGTTATAACAATAAAGTACAGGTCAATCCTAAAGTGAGGAAAAGTTGTTGGTTAAAAAAATATAAATACACATCGTGAGACATTCATCTGATGCACACACACTTCAATATATATATTATGAGAATATTTTGGTCTTGTTGTCATCCTTATACACACTTGCAAACATGAGCTAATTCCTTCTCACTTAGTGTGTCCTCAGAGGCACAATGCCTAGGTTCAAATTCCACACTGTCACTTTGACTTGAACCTCTTCCATCTAGGCCAACTCCTAGGGAAGCCAAAGGGGGTAGACCCTAGTTACTAGATGAGATTAACGTTTAAGTTCTAGGAGTTGGTTTTAATTGGTTAACAGGTTGGGGGGAATCTAGCCTATGCTGTTAAGCATCAAATGCAGTATGAAATAGTTAAGAATGACATTCAAGACCTTTTCCTAGGGAAACTAAGACTAGTGCCTAATATTGGGCAAGGGGTCAACTAAGTTAAAGGAGGATTCGTTACAAAAGAATTACCAGTTTACAAATGTTACAACAAGATAGATAAAACTCGATACAAAAGAATATGTGAGATATACAAAGCTAAGCTATACTAGATACAATGTATACATAAAGAATGTCTAAGATATACATATTTAGACTAAGCTAGTTACAATAAATACAATATATACAATATACTAACATTTTTCTTGAAATGTGCAGGAAAAGAAGATACTCAATATGAAATAACCATCAACACATCAAGCCAAGCATGGTCACAACAAATAGAACTCTATTGGACTGCTTATCAATGGCATAAAGACACAAATCACTCAAGACCCAGTTAAGAGAGTGCCTCCAGGCGGATGCACACTTCTTGAGGGATCAAACCACAAATACAAGATCGATGAAAGGCTTGAAGATATACAATATTCCAAACAAGAGATATAACCACATAGATAATTATTCTACAACACCTAAAAGAACTTCCACGAGATATAAAGATAATGAGATCAGTGTGCTTGCAAGTGTAAAATGTAAATTGCCAATGTTGTAGACCAAAGATTAAGTTAAGTGATTAAGTGATATTTATTTTAATCCTATCTAAATTTCAACCCAAAACATTCCTCCCCTAGTTACCAAGTGATTGCTAGATTCTCAAGAAGTTAAGCAACGAGGCCCACCCTAGCTTCACAGGTCAATCCTAAGATCAGAGTACTCTCGGAAAGGACACCGCGCATCATGAGACTGTCCTCGACCTAGCACCTTCTGTTTCCTTCCTTCGACCCCATTTTAAATGGTGAAGATGGTTGGTAATGGTGTCCTATTAAGTCTAGTAAATTAATTATTAAACTATGAGCTAGGTCTTGAAGTGCGTTTGAGTGCTTGTAGCTTGCTCAAAAAGTGTCAAAACACTGAAATTGAAAGATATGAGTGTGAACTCTTAAACAGTGAAATTGCAAGTTAATTCCTTAATTTATGAAGTTATTTCATGTAAATGTTAAGAACTGGAGATGCTTGTGAAACTAAAAATGACGATTGTGAAGGCTTAAGCCTTTAAAGGACAAGATTTGCAAGTTAAATGCTTTAGCGAGATTGTTGCATGTGAAACATAAAGCAATGAAAATAATGTGCGGAAATGTAAATGACGATTGTTTTAAGCCTTTATGAAACCCAATTTTGCATGCACATGAGTACGATAAAGATTAAAGAAACTAAATCTTGCATGCAACTAAAAATGAAGATTTAATCTAAGCATCCACGGGCTCTAAGCTAGCTATTAGGTGTGAGATCTACTCTAGATTATTTTATATTTAAGCATGAATATAAGAAAACAAAACTAAACTAGCTAAACTAAGAAAGGAAATACAAAAAGGAAATCTAACTAAACTTGCAAAGTAAACACTGAAAGGAAAAAAATGCAAGCCACTTGGGTACACTCCTTTGGGCTTGCTTACAGTTTTTAGATGAAAGAGGAAGAGGAGAAACTATTACCACTTGGAAAGGAGGTACTAGAAGGTGTGTTGTGCTTGAAACTTGGGCAGCATGTACCCTTAGCCTGGCAATAACTTGCAAAAATCAGCAAGCTATTGCTTGTTGATTTGTGTTGCAACACACTCAAGAAAGTTATGAAATTTCTGGTTTACAACAAAAACTTCCCACATGTAAAAACCAGAATTTTATATTGAATTATTGAACTATATAAGAAAGTTAGATACCAAAATCAGAATATGATAGAAGGAGGAAGAAAAACAAAAAATGTTTGTTAAGTTTTAGTAAAGATGAGGGTAGATTCGTCCTTGAACCTATCCCAACAACTCCTTAAAGATGATCTGCAAAACTTAAATCAAATGTGAGATGAAACAATAGATGATATCTTGCATGCAAAAATAATAAAACATAGTTTATATTATTAGCATATACAAAACATATAGATGGGCAACTACACTATTTCCTCACCTAGCCTAGTAAACTAATTTACTTAAGCAACTATTGATCAATACACACAAGATTCAAAAAATGATATCACCTCACAATAGACAAGAACACCAAGAAAAAGTCTCGCATTCCATGATTCCTCCAAAGCTATTTTCTTTATTGTCCAATGGGAAGAGGTTGTAGCAACAAAGTTTCTCCAAGATCTTCAAGAACAAAACCAGTGAAGCAAGATGATAATAATGAGAGAAAGAGAGAGGGAGATGGAGAGAATTTGGTAGCATAAAAATACTGTGAAGAATAGTGAATGAGGGAGTGAGAGGTCTCTTAAATAGCATGAGAGGTTAAGGAGACCCCTCTTGGATCTCTTACACTTGTCCAAAATCCAAGGCAAGAGACAACTAGTTAGGGAAGGCATGTAGCTTTTATGGTATGAGAAGAAATGACAAGTGAGTGAGTTGTGAGGTGAAGTGGCACCATAAATAAGGTGAATTGGTCAAGAAGGAGACCCAAGCCTTTCCCTAAAATCAAAATTTTTTCTTTAAGGAAGATGTTTCCATCTTTCTTCAAAGGTGAGGGCGCAAGTTTCCAAGATGATTGCGTGAGGTTGTGGAAGGAAAGCACATGCTTTGAGGGAGTGTGTTGGAAAACTCATAAATGGAACATGAGAGGTGTTGGAAGGGCACACATGTGGAAGGAGGGACCCATAAATCATTTAAAATATTAGTTACTAAGTTTCAAAATAAAGGGGATGCATTTCCTCAATGAGGGGTGCAAATCACAAGGTGGGAATTAATTAAAAGTTGGGTAAAAGGTGTGTAAAGGTTAGGAAGCGGGGTTCGGTAGGTTAGGGAGTCTCTCTCAATCAAATTTCACCTTTAATTTACCTTATTTGGTCATTTATTACAAAATTGACATTTTTGCATGTCTTGGGTTTAGCAGTTAAAATTGCTTTTATCTCACTAAGACTCCTAAGTGGACAAAACCCTAACAAAACTTGTCTGACTAAGCCGAAGCTTGGTTTAAGGGTGTAGGGGATATTATGCCATTTATTTTGAGGACAAATACCCCTACCAAAATCCCACGAACCTAGATTTTACAATTTTTCATAAAAAACAATTAATTAATTAATTAATTAAAATTCCAGCCTTAGGAAATTTTAATTAATTAAAAAAAAACTATCTAGACTCGACTAAAATTAACGAAACTTGTTTTGTTGTCTTAAATGGTCATTTCTATCGTTCCTAAACACTATATACCAGAGAATGACTTCACTAGAACACCTTTCACCACTTTAGAGGATTTATTGCTAGTGGGAGTGAAAAACTCAAGGGAAATCAATAAGGCTGATTAGGCCAAATTAACCCCCTGAGGATAAAAAAACACTCAATGAAAGGAACTCTCCTAATGAATAAATCCTAAGGAAACTAACCCAACCATGATCCATGCATACCTATTACATTATAAACCCATCCAGGGGTGCGGAAATCCCGCTTATAAAACTGTGTGTTGGAGCAAAAAATGCCCTATAGAACCAAAAAGTCTTCAACTTATTTGCATATGATGATGCATATATTCATGGTACATGGAGTTTACCCCCTAGTTGAATAGGCGGTCAACATCTGGCTCCACATGAGGAAGTGTTCGATATTCTCATATGGGACGGAGAGCATATGAGAATCCAACATCTACAAAAAGGTGCTCACCAATATCCAACATAAGAATACATATATTCAATAAGTGAATAAATAAAATGCTATAAAAATCATTTACAAAACAAAATAATTATTGTACAACATCTAAAAATACAAATGAATCTATAATACAAAAATAATTCTAAGTACATATCAACATAATAAATGATATAATACAAAATTGAAATACAAGGAGAATGGTTAGAGATATGTTACAGAGGGTGTCCCTTTGGACACCAAGTTCCCATATGAAGAACACTTCACATAGGAGTCCTCTCACTAGCATGTCTGACTTTATGTCGTCCTACTAGATGAGAAGAGTTGTTAGAAGACCGATACACTTTATGTTGACTTCTGATTTTTCCATGTGAATCCCAGTTTCTATCCTTAGGCCACTTGGGGCAGTTCCCCTTAAAAATATTATGATGGTCTTCCATAGGTGCCAAGTGCGGAGTCTGTGAACTCAATTTTTCTTTAAAAGTCTTGGCATATCTTTTCTTAGGGATGATATACTTTACTTTTAAACTATTAACCTTACCATCCTTAATGATTTCCATCAGATTTCCATCATAATATCTATCTTTAATTTTCCCAATTTCTAAAAAATAAGGAGGGTGTGGCCCAAGAATCCCATCTGATTGGTTCTAACATATCACTAATTCATTTTATGAAGGTTGATATGATAACACATTTCCAACTGACAAATCAAACTTTGACTTTAATTCTGAAGGAGACAAACCATTATCTGTCTTATCCAAATCTTCCTTAAGAAAAAGTCCATCAAAAGAATCAATGTGGTCCCAAACATTACAAGTACTTGGGGGTCTATTATTAAGTTCCATCTTGGCAGATGCTATGGGAGTAGACTCTATCTCATAGCATCCCATTTCTACTTCTCGATACACAATCTCATTGTCTTTCCTCTTAGGATCTTCCACATGAAACTTTATCTCCAAATCTCTATTTAATCTTAAAGTTAAACCATTTGGAGTTGTAATGGTGGCATAAGTTAAATCCATCTGTAAATTACCACCTAAATCTGCAACTGTCTTTCTATTTAGCAACATACCCCAAGTGCCAGGCACATCAATAACAACAATGCCCATCTCAATCATAATATCTGGGAATGCAACTAAGTGTACTTGTAATCCCTTAATCAAACCATGCACCTCTATGGTTCTTCTATCCATAGCACAAATGTTATGAGAAGGCCTAGATATCCTTAAGTTCAATTTTTTCATTACTCATTTAGTCATAACGTTTGAGGTAGCTCCTGAATCAAGCATACAATTATGAAGAATATAATCATTCACAAGCAAGGACAAGAAGAAAGGTCTATTCTTTTCATTTCCCCTATCCATATTTTGCAAAATCACTGGTGCATCCTGATAAGTTCTTGTTGGTGGAATGTCAACACTTTTCTAAGAAGAAAAACATATAGCTTTGAGTAGCTTCTCCCTCTGAGAAGGAATATTCATTATTTCAGACAGAGGAACCAACATCTTTTCATTACTTAACCATCCTCCTAAGTCAATATTCAATTCCAAATTTTCATACACATTTGACTCAGGGGGAGTTGGAACTACCTTGGGAATGTTTGCTTGATTTTGAATTTTATTTCCATTCCTTTGGTAGGTAATTCCTCTAAACTTAGCCATTTCAGCTACTTGTTGTGGAGTAGGCTTAGGACCAAAATTTTATGTTGCCCTATTCACCACAACATCACTCATGCAATTCATGATGTTTTCCCCCTCATTATGTTCATCCAAACCCATCCAATCATACATGTCAATATTATACTCATGACCAAACATATTAAATCGTTCATTCTCAGATCCATAAGGTCTCGTCTCACTACTAAGGTGAAGGAAGACTTGGCAAGTTGACTCATCATGAAATTTCTCACAAGGTCTAGAATAATGAATAGCCTGGTGGTCAACCCAATTAGTGGATTCAAATGGATTTGGTGGTCCTTGATCCTGG
>ML858499.1:38053-57881 GCA_009831015.1 Picea engelmannii
AACTACACTATTGCCTCACCTAGCCTAGTAAACTAATTTACTTAAGCAACTATTGATCAATACACAAAAGATTCAAAAAATGATATCACCTCACAATAGACAAGAACACCAAGAACAAGTCCTGCATTCCATGATTCCTCCAAATCTATTTTCTTTATTGTCCAATGGCAAGAGGTTGTAGCAACAAAGTTGCTCCAAGCTCTTCAAGAACAAAACCAGTGAAGCAAGATGATAATAATGAGAAAAAGAGAGAGGGAGATGGAGAGAATTTGGTAGCATAAAAATATTGTGAAGAATCGTGAATAATGAGGGAGTGATAGGTATCTTAAATAGCATAAGAGGATAAGGAGACCCCTCTTAGATCTCTTACACTTGTCCAAAATCCAAGCCAAGAGACAACCAGTTAGGAAAGGCATGTAGCTTTTAAGGTATGAGGAGAAATGGTAAGTGAGTGAGTTGTGAGGTGAAGTGGCACCATAAATAAGCCGTATTGGTCAAGGAGAAGACCCACACCTTTCCCCAAAAGCAAACTTCCACTTTAAAGAAGATGTTTCCATCTTTCTCCAAAGGTGGGGGCACAAGTTTCCAAGATGATGGCGTGAGGTTGTGGAAGGAAAGCATATGCTTCGAGGGAGTGTGTTGGCACACTCCTAAATGGAACATGAGAGGTGGATTAAGGGCGCACATGTGGAAGGAGGGACCCATTACTCATTTAAAATAAGAGTTACTAAGTTTCAAAAGAAGGGGGATGCATTTCCTCAGTGAGGGGCACAAATCCCAAGGTGGGAATTAATTAAAAGGTGGGTAAAAGGGGTGTAAAGGTTAGGAAATGGGGTTGGGTAGGTTAGGGAGTCTCTCTCAATCAAATTTAACCTTTACTTTACCTTATTTGATCATTTATTACAAAATTGATATTTTCCCATGTCTTGGGTTTAGCAATTAAAATTGCTTTTATCCGACTAAGACTCCTAAGTGGACAAAAACCTAACAAAACTTGTCCAACTGAGTCGAAACTTGGTACAAGGGTGTAGGGGGTCTCATTCCATTTATTTTGAGTACAAATACCCCTACCAAAATCCCAGGGACCTAGCTTTTACAATTTTTCATAAAAAGCAATTAATTAATTAATTAATTAAAATTCCAACCTTAGGATATTTTAATTAATTAAAAAAAACCTATCTAGACTGGACTAAAAATCACAAAACTTGTTGCGTTGTATTACATGGTCATTTACATCGTTCCTAAACACTAGATACCAGAAAATGACTTCATTAGAATGTCTTTCACCACTTTGGAGGATTTATTGCTAGTGGGAGTGAAAAACTCAAGGGAAATCAATAAGGCTGGTTAGGTCGGATTAACCTCTTGAGGATAAAAAACACTCAGTGAAAGGAACTCTCCTAATGAAGAAATCCTAAGGCAACTGACCTAACCATGGTCCATGGAGACCTATTACATTATAGAATTACGTAGGGGTGCAGAAATCCCGCTTATAAAACTACGTGTTGTAGTGTCATGAGTTCACCAATTCGACACTCTGAGGGATTGGAGGTGTATTTATTTGGAAACCCCTGAAGCCTGAAGTTGTGAATCTAGGGAGAGTCGTCAATCTGGTGGTGGAATAGAAGTCGTTCGATCAACTATTTCCACGTACAACATTTCACAAGTGTTATCTGTTGGAGCGGTCAGAACTCCCAAAGCCCATATTTGCGAAGAAGATCTTGGTCATTATTTTACTGAGGATTGTGGATCGTTGATCCCACATATGTTCGGGTGTTATTCAAATTCGGCATTTTGTGATTTAGGAAGGTGGTGAAGGCAGAGCTCCCAAAGGCCGAGGCTTTGAAGCTCTGAAATAACATGCTTTTTTGGAGACTGTTTTTGAGCCCATGGTCATATGTGGATTTCTATCGAGACAAAGGGGTTAGGGATCATCTCTGAATTTAAAAGGTAAAGGGGCTTAGTGATATCCCACGGTTCTTTGTGGGACTTGTGTACGAGAATAAAAGGGAATGTGTAAAGTGTTTTGGGGGTTCAGTAGGAACCTATGAGCTAGTCTGAGTTGCAAATTTGAACGATCCTAGACTGGGATGTCACACATGCCCCAGGAGTGGGTAGGGGTCTGCATCACTTGTGCATGAAAAATGAAATCAATAATGGATTTTTTGTAAATATAATGGGAAAAAAAAAACTGAAAATCAAGGAAGGAAAATGGGAAAGCTTTATTCAAAAAATATTGACAAAAGAGAAGATAAACCTACTATATACAATACTACATCACCTGAGGTGATTAGGAGAAGTATCACATTTAAGCATTTGTCCATTGACTGGGATATATTCCATGTCTCCCTCCAATGTCATGAGATTAAAAGTTCCTGATCCAATTTTCTGATGGATTTGATATGGACCTAGCCATAGTTTTTGGAACTTTGTGTGTTTTCCTTTCATTTTGTTTTATTTATCCCAATTAATGACAATATCACCCTCTTGTAAGTCCTTATTTCCTATAGATGACTTATCAAACCATTTTTTAATTATTTATTGATGTTGCATTAGGTTATTTTTATCCTGTTACCTCTCTTCTTCAAGTTTCATAAGCATGTTCATCCTTTGCTACATTATTGGGCACTCTTTGTCTTTGGCAGATTGGGCAAGCTGCAATGAAGGGAAAAATGCATGGGTAGGAAATATTGTTGCTTTACCATAGACCAGGAAAAACAGGGAATTACCCAAAAAGGATTTAGGCATTACCCTATCATCCCATATAGAGTTAGGGAGGGATAAATTCCAATTTCTTTGGTGATCATTTACAGTCCTTTTTAGGATCTTGATTAGATTCTTATTGGTGGATTCCTCTAGCCCATTCCCATGGGGATAATAATTAGCTGAATATTTGATTTTTATATTCCGTTCAAGATCATATTTAGTTAATTTCAAAGAACAAGAGTACTTAGCATTATCAAAATCCAAAGACTTGAGTACACTAATTCTAGTAATAATGAAGGTTTCAAGGAAAGATATCACATGATTTTCATTGATAGTATTCAAAGGGATTGCCTCTATCCATATGGTGTAATAGTCTATTGTTGTTATGATGTACTTATGCAATTGAGAGGAATAGGAATTAATTTAACCTATCACATCTAAACCCCATTGTTGGAATGGTCATTCAATAGTAATTGGTTGAAGGGGAAAAACATGTTTTCCTTCTTTTCCAGTCGACCTTTGGCAGTCATGGAACTTCCTAGCATATGCATGATATTCCTTTATTCTACATACGTGGAACTTCCTAGATACCATTTATTCTACATATGTTGAACACTCTTCTTAAATGACTTATATGATCTTTCATGTCATTAGAGAAAACTTTGAGATCATCCAGGTACACTAATACATAGTTGCCAATTATCCCCCTGAAAGTTATGTCCATTCTCTCTAGAAGGTTGCTCCAACATTGATTAGTTTAAAAGGAATTTTCCTGTAAGCATAAGTTCCCCACTTTATTTCGAATACAGTTTTTAACTAATCATCATGGGAAATCAGTATGGGTGGCATAGGATAATTTTCTTTCTCTAAAGATTTTTTCAGATTTCTAAAATCAACAGAGAGTCTTATGTATCCATTTTTCTTCCTTACATGTACAAGATTGGAAATCCATTGGGTATTCCTAATTGGGAATATTATCCTTGCTTCTAGAAGTTTGTTTAACTCTGCCTTTACATGTGGCTCCAAGTCGGGGTGCATTTTTCTCAACTTCTAGAGGAAATGATTTGTTCTAGGATTCATAGGAATGATATGTTGGATGATATTAGTGTCATATGTCTTAAGGTCATCATACTTCCAAGAAAACATATATTTGTATTCTTTAAATAATTTAATAAAGGCCTACCTTTCTGGTAAGGAGCAATTTCCTCCCAGGTTGATATTTTGGGGCATGTCACTTGTTACTAGTTTTATCACTTCAAACTACATCTATGAACTATTGGTATTGTAGTTTGTCACCTTCTTGAAATTGTCTTGAAGTTCATAGATATTCTCCAGTCTTACCACACCCTTGGGAATATTATTGATTGGTTTGATCCTATTTTGATCTAGCATTTGGTCTATTGAGTTAGGAACATATTCATTCAACTCTTGATCATGTTTACCTTCATCAATTATGTAATATTTGAAGTTACGTCCAAGGTGTAGGAAGTTTATAATCTATTGTTCATCATCAAAGACTTTCTAGTTGGTCACATTATTAGGGATGGAAGGTTCATATGATAATTCCATAGAAAAAATGTCAGGAAATAATCCTTCTAATGGAATAATCCTAGATGCTACATTTAAAAAAAAATCAACATCATAATTCAAAGAGAGAGGAACAACATTGATATTAAATGCATCAAAAGACTTAATCAATTCCCATACCTCTTGTTGGTAATGTTTAATATGCCTTGAGAGACAGTGTATGGTATTTCTTACCTGCTTTATGACAATATGAGAATCACCAAATACATTGATTTTATTTTCTCCCAAGTCTACTTCTTTCCTCAGTCTTTGGAGTAGGGCTTCATACTCAACAATATTATTTGTTCATTGGAATTCAAGTCTACAAGATATACAAGTTTTCTTTCCATCATGTTCCTTAAGTATACAACCAACACTTGCAACTTAAAAAGACTTGGATCCATCGAAAAATAAAGTCTACATATTAGGATCTCTTTTCAGTTTGTGTATGGACTCATAACTCTCTTTATTTTCTAAATTAGTATGGTTAGTGAAGTCCTAAAAAACCTCTAATATTTCTATAAATACTATGTTAGACTATACAAAATCATTGTTAGTTTTATGTTTTGTGTTATAGTGGGTCTCAACAATCTGAGAGCAATGAAGGATTTCATATTCTGTGCTTGATTTCGCATGAGGAGAAGTCTCAATGGTGTGGTTCCCAAAAAATGAATCATAAGAGTAATTTTCTAGAATGGAATGATTGAACATGATAGGTTCATTGGGATCATTCAAGTCTGTCATGACATGTTTCATATATCTTTCTCTATCAACTCTGATTTTATTTGGACTTCCATTGTAGGGTAGCCATAGGTGTAAACAATTAGTTGAGAAATATCCCTTGAGAATTGTAGACCAATATCTACTCAAAAGCATACCATAAGTATCGGGTATATCCACGACTATGATGTCAATAGTTTGATGTATATTAGGATTAGATGAAATTATAATCAAAACCTTCTTCAAATCCCCAATTACTTTAAATCTGTTCCTATCCAACTATATGATTTGGATATTGGATTATTCTAGTTTGACATTGAGTCTGATCCGGATTATTTTCGGCACGAAATGAGATCAGAGATATAATAAAGAAATGCATAGAGATATCGCAGATATTCAATAATATAATAGAAGTATATCAGATATGAAACCATAAACACAGATATACAGTAATACACGATTTCTATTAATGAAATAAATGTACAGAGACTGTAAAATATAGAGTGAAAGACTCGATAGAATGGTGGCAGCTTATCTCTGAGAAGAGATGTGACGGCTACTCACATTCACAAGAAGATGATTACAATGAGGCTCTGAAAGCCTTTTTACAATAAATAGGAATGCCAAAAACCATAGACATCCAAAAACCTAACCCTAGGAGATGAAGTGCCAAAAGTCATGTGGGCCCCGTTTGGGCAAGTTAGTACATCAACTTCCCGGGGTCGTAACTTTTGCATACGATCTTCGTTTTAGGCGTATGATAGCTTGTTGGAAAGGTATTGTCAAGGAGATTCATTTTGGGGTATCAATGATGCCTTCGACTATCATTAAGAGCCTAGATTTTGAAAAACCTTCATTTAGGCCCTCAAAATGGCCCCGAAAGTTAAAACCTGCTAAAAATAGTAAATTGCCAAAATTGCCAGAAAATTGTTTTGACCTAGTCGAAAAAGGTGGGTGGCCACCGATATCCACCTTGATTAGAGTCTCTCACATAGCTTAAGATAAATTTCATTGGAATAAGAACCTAAATCCACCATATAGTTATGGAAATTTCTTTTAAAAATATCAAAAGTGATTAAAAAGGGAGGAGTAGTAGATCTTGATCTCTGACCAATTAAGGATGCATTTATAACATATTTCCTTTTGGGTGTTGCATTATCCTTAGATTTCCCAACTTTTCCTACTCCTTTTTGTGTCCCCATGTTGATTTCTCTGGTACTCTTGGAAACATTACCTTGTACAATTTTAATGAAATTTTCCTAGATCTAGGTAAGATTCATAAGTTCAAACAAAGAAATGTTCTCTTTAGTTCTCTTCAAGTATTACAAGAAATCATATTCCAATTTTTATGCAGGAGTAAAAGAAACACTCTATTTTGGATCTTTATCAGTGGTCTTCTGGATATGGGATGTTGTTTTAGGAGGATCAGAAGGAGCAGAGGTATCATGAGAAGTAGTTTTTATTTCACTTATAGTGGTCACTACATTTTGGGAAATGTGTACTTCGTCTATGTATTCCTCTTCTCCTAGTACATAAGGGATGTCCCAAAATGACTTAACTTGTTGTTAATTTGATTCATCAGTCTCTTGGGATTCACATTTTTGTTTAGTTTCCTCTACTTCTTATGATTTAGGTTCAACTTTATTTCATTTTCCCAAGCCTGGAGAGCTTGGAAAATATATTCCATGTTAATACCTTCTAAAGCAAAGGAATTATTTTTTTTGGTAGGAGGGGTACTCTTATCTCTCTTGGATTGAAACTTGAAAATTTTCTTAGGATTAGTATATCCTTCTCTTGGGTTGTTTCGAAGGTCAATTATTTCATTGGACAACTTCTTAACAATTCTATGAAGACATTACATATCCATAGAGTCTATGGATTTCTTCTCTTATTAGGATTTAGTTGCATATAATTTGGTTTTAGGATTGGTTTTATATTTAGAAGATTCAACTCCAGGATCACCTTTCAAAATCAACATTTTCTTTTCAATTTTAAGGGATTATTTAATGGTTTCTTCTAAGGTAGTTTTCTCAACATTATTCAAAAAAATTGTCATTGACATGGGAAGGGATGAATTATAGAATTAAATTGTAACATAATCAATGAGGTTTTAAGATTTTGGAATTCATTTCATTAGTATGAGGAATCATTGATTAAAATATTTAATTCTTTATTTAGGTTCCATTTTAATCCTTGAGAGGTCAAGAAGTAATGTTGTTGAGCTTTTGTGTTCCCCAAACGTTTCGAGAAAAAATGTTATAAAAAAATCCTCCAACAAGTGATTGAAGCTTCATCCAAAGAAAAGAACCATGTTAAAGTGTTGTTTTCAAAAGTATGAGGGAATAACATACAGAAAACATCTTCATGTTGAATATTCTAGAGTCACATAACTAGCAAGAATTTATTAACATGGTCTTCAACAGAGTAATTTTTGTCTCCGTCGAAATTGGGCAAGAATTTCTCGAGATTTTTAGGCATTTCACGAAGTTGTCATGGTACTACTACTCCATTAGGAAATAACTAGGGTTGATAAGGCTAGGGGTTTTGGTTGTTTCCAACCATGGTTCGAGGGTTATAAAAAACTAATCGTAGCTCTTCTTCCTATTCCTATTCGCTCTCAGCTTCTTTTTCACCCTCATATTTTTCTTCAGGTTCACTTCTTGGTGTCATAGGTGGAGATTCAGGTAGCGAGGGAGATATACCACCACCAAGAAGTAATAAATGATCTAGCTTGAAATCAGAGGATTCTAAAATGACTTGTAGATATTGGGACAAATGATATTCAGGAGTCTAGACGGTTTGGTTTTCTTGGGAGGTGAAAGGATTTCCAAAGAATGGGTTTGTCCTTGTGGAACTCACTTGACTATGGGGCAATGAATAGTCAATTGGGTTGGTCAATCCATCTGCTATAATGCTTAGTAACTATGCATTCGTGAGATTCTATGATTATCGTATCAAGTTTTGGGATGGTATATCTGCAAGGGCTCAGTGAATAAAATATGGGCTCTAAATGGATAGGATAATGTTGAGTGGTAACTTGAGTGAGTATTCAGAGAGCATGAAAAATGATGTGAAGTGTTTTAAGTACGAAATTGATGGGAGTCAATGGAATCAATTGTGCTAATAAGTGGAATAGAACAAGTACATTTTATAATTTTGTTTGCATCCAATCAGTTTGATGGCCCTCATTTTATTGTCATTTATGTTGACAGGTCCAAAAGGTATATCAATAAGATAAGAGAGAATTTCCGATGGAAAGTCCCAATTAGACTCACTCTCATTTGGGATGGTGTTTCCAACCATTATGTGGGTCTGGTTTCCACTCTAATTTTTCTATCTAAATATGAATCTGAGAATTGAAGGTTCTCAAATAAATTAAAATCTAAAACTAAACTGACCTATGATTCCTACATATATTCTAAGATGTAGTCCTAGACTAAACTAATACTATCCTGATCAGGAGAAAACTAAATATGATTGAATACAGTTAAAGATAATACATTTTGAATTAGAAAAAGTTAATATATTCAAATGATAAGTGATTGCAATAATGTTATAAAAAACACTAACAAATATTTGTACTTTTCTTTTAATAACATTATAACTTCATTCAATGGAGAAAACTATGATAACCCAAGCATACAGGAAAATTGTATAAATAATCCATAAAATAAGACTTTCAATACTCAAATAAAGGATAAATGCATTAAGAAAATTCTCGAATACATTCACCACAACCAAATATTTTGGGATTGTCTCTTTCTCTTTATTAATCTGGAAGTAATAGTACTATATGTCATTACAAAGGGAAAAAGTTGTTAACTCATTACACGCATATTTTTTAAAATAATATGAGAAGAGGATTTTCATATTCAGTAATTGTTATCATGTCAAATGACAGTTACAAAATTTCACTTTATATTCCTGATCGAGACTTTATAATCATTACAAAATAATTAAAAGGCAAAAAATATGTTACGAAATAAAGTATTTTCTGGTAGTTCCTTTTTGTCCTTGATGTCTTTCTATAATTTGAAGTCTTGTAATATAGTTTATACTCTGCTCAGCTACATATTTTCTAGGTCTATCTCATCATCATAGATAGGAGTTATCACTTATGTATTTAAGGATTCTTTTATATGTCGTATAAAGAGTTTGGTTGATAGGATAAATTGATTTGGCATTATTATTATTTTTTCTAGTACTTCACTATCGACCTCCTATATTGCTTCAATGGCCTTCATGCTGAGATTTATTATGGCCTCCACATATTCTATTATCATCTGAGTCAGTCCTAGTTTTTCTAAATCTTCCAAGGTTTCCATCCTAATTTTTTTTAATAGGTCATCTTATGTTCTCCATAATATTTTGCAAGATTTTTCAATTGTTTCCTAAGTGGTTATGATATTATTCAGGATATATTTCCCAGTTTTGATGAGAACATGATCTTTGATTTGCTTTTTGGTTATATAGACTAGTAGGATGTTAAAAGGGTTATCACTAACATATTGCCACTCTATAATCTTGTCATATGCACCCTGTACCTTCTGGTACTTTTCCCTCATACTTTTCATTTCATACCTAACTTGAGGTGATCCGACCTATTCTTCTAAATTTTGTGTAATAAACAAAATAATTTCTTCTACATACTCATGATTTCTTCATTGGCTCTAGTCGCTTCTTCTTTAATTATCTCCAAGACAACAATTCCTTTCTTAATTTCTTCTAAAGTCTTCTCTAGGAGATCGTTATCTTGTTGCAATTTCCGAATCTAGCCTTCAAACTTCTCATTATCTGTACTTATCTCTAATTGTTCCCTTTGGATCCTTATCACTTATTGAGCATGTGAGATTCTTTATTTCTTCTTTATGTAGCCATTGTCTCAAACTAGCCTTCTTCTCAAATTATGTACTCAGTTCTCTTTCTTGAAGTTGCAATTGACTCTGCAATAATTAGTTATGAAAACATTATGCTATCATGGCCTCTTTCCTGAACTCACTAGCCACATTATTTCTGATGGTATTCGTGGAAGCCTCTAGCTCATATACCCTTTCTTTTTACATGTCGAATGCGTCTTCTTCTTCATATACTGACATCACATTTGCACCAGTAAAAACATTAAGATCTAATGTTTCATGTATCATATTATGTTTATGATCTAGGCCTACTTTCCACATAATGTTTCTTTCAGAAGCTTTTTGGCTTATGACCGATCGTTCTATTTTTCTCTTTTTTGTTCTTCTCTCAATGGAATTGGTATTGTGGTTGTAATAGTAATCACCTATAACTACAACAACACATTCTATTCCAAGTCCTAAAGATGTGAATGCAATATTACCTAGGATTGTGACCATGCTTGCGATAGGATCTATCACTACAACCTGGTCGAATGGTTTTGGATCCTTTTCCTATGACTTGGTTGCATTTATTTTCTTCTTTCTCTCTTCGTTTTTTCTTTCTTTGTTATAGTCCAAAAATTCCTTATCTATGCATACAAGACATTCGCCTTTCCACTTACATAATTTGTCAAAATACTATTGAGGTTGCTTCTTAAAAAAATATTTTTTGGAATATGTATGAGCCATGCTCAACTTATAGCCTGCGTACACACGTGATTTTCATACTAGTTAGCCTGCATACATACAAAAGTTGCATACTAGTTAGCCCGCGTTTACGTCCAAAAATTGAAAAAAGTATAAAATTGCAAGGAATTCAATGTAGTTTAGGGGCTATCGAGGGTTTCCTAACTTTACCCATTGTAGCCCATCCCCAAACCGAATAACCATATTTTTTTCATACAAAAAGAGGTCTTGGGTTCTAATTTACAACAACAAGCAAGAGAAAAAGTAAACTCTGCCAAAATTCCTTCCCCTTATTAGCCCAAGTTTTCCATCCCTTTCTGAGGTTTTTCCTCAACCTTCCCCTCCATCACTTTCTCCTCAACCTTCCCTTTCCATTTTCCCAAGAGATAAGTTGGTTGTGAGAAGCTAGTGTGGGATTGATGCACTTGGAGCCACGATAGAGGAGCCTGGAACTAGCTCATGGAGTGATTGTCGACAAAGGTTGTAATCATTTTTGTCTTGAAACTTAATAAAAAGGTTTGTCCTTGTCCCAAAATATTATATTTGTATGCTTTTACTGATTTATGTATTTATGTCTATATCTAAACATTGTAAACATTGAAAGTGATGAGTAGATATTGTATGTGTTGTATCATTGTTTTCCTAAGATTTTGCAGGTCAGCTTTGGGAGGAGATCCGCAATCTAGGAAGTTGCAAAGGAGAAAGAGGTCTACACTGGCTGTAAGGACCAAAGGTGCACCCATTTAACTTATTTCCTCTCTCTTGTCATTCAGTTTAGATATCTTTGGGATAGTTTAAGGGTAGAACAGTATTTTAAGGGAAGTCATCACTCTTCTTGTACCATGAGATAAGGTGCTTAACTAAGAAGCGTCAAGAGAATTAGGGACATTTGGAATAGTACCCAACCAAATTGGTAGTCCCACATTCAACCCAAGAATGTACAACATGGCCATAAAAGGGACACCAATATTTCCAAATAAAGGAAAATCAAAAGAATCCCCTTGCAAAGGGGTTCCTTGGTTGGTATCATCAGTAATTTTTTCCATGAAGATCTTATTCATAGGTTCTCCCCTTGCAGGATCGTTCAAGTCCATAAAATTCCCACACACTCACTCTGGTGAACCAGTGTTATAAAAATATATGCCTATAAGGAGGCTTCTCCATGTTTCTAAGAGGAATACCCAAAAATCCTCATGACTGGTGGAGTGGGTGGTCTACCACCTTAGGTCAATTACTTAAAGCACTGACTGACCAACTCGCTATGGAAAACTAGGGAGCACAGAGCACACCACTAATAAGAAAAGACTAAAAATATAAAAACAAAAAAAACTACCCTTTTGACTACTTCTGACCCAGGGAGATGAAGTCTTGATCATCCAAATCATTCACAAATGAAAACGACTGGATAAGAGAAGAAGTTACCCATATCTCCAACCGATGGTCCCTTCAGGTGATGCCTAGAGAGTACAGATTCTTCCTCAGGTACCATGATACACCCCTTACAGTCACCTGTGTGTTAACCTATATTATGGAAACTAGGCCATCGACTTGTAATCAACAACCAAAGGGGACAATCGATAGTCGAGCGAGTGTATGGACAGGGTAACTAAGCCCAAAGATCCTCCTGAGGCTTGAAATTAAACAGGGACATAATCACTCTTAGAGTACCTTGGATGGATCTAAGTGTCTCAGAGGTCTGACACAAGTCAGGTTAGTAATTCTATAGGATTCACCCCCAATACATGATTTCCCAAATGCTTTGTCAGGATCAGGAGTGGATATCTTCATCACCCTCCTCCATGTGGCCTCATGTTTGACTCCTTTGTGAGAGGAGTTTCCTAGATTGAGTAATTACAAAGAGGATTTTTCACACCCTAGCATAGAAACCTAAGTTAAGTTTTGGTTGGCCTTGGATAGTTTACCTCTCCACACCTAATCCAAGCCCCTAGCCTAAGCTATTCGTGAACCCTAGAAAAAGTGTTACTAATATATTTTAGATTAGTACGTTCGTTTTCGGGGATTTTCTTACTCAAGGAACGTAAGTGAAACTGAGTTTGTTTGATACTGTTGTGAAAAAAATACTAATAAGAACACTGGAAAATAAAAATTTACACTAATCCTTCAAACATAAAGATGCAATATTTTCTCCTTTCCATGCAAAATGCACAATGCCACTTTCGAGTGAAACAAAAGAGAAAATGAAAGGCTTTTATTTATTATTTTTCTTTTGAAATGCTTTCAAGATGAGAAGAAAACGCAACCCTATGGTAAATGCATGGAAAGAAAGAGACAAAAAAAACTAGGTTTTTTTCTTTCTTTCTTTCTTTCAATCAGAGTAGAACTAACAAAAGATGCTAACAGAAAATGCAGAATGCACGATTCATGGCTAAAAATAAGCCCAAAAATATAGGAAACACAGAGAGACAAGAGGATTTATTTGTTTATTTCATAAACAATATGCGCCTACAAACTATCTAAACCCCAAACAATAAAATCTTCTAGAACTCACAAAGACCTCGAAACCACAAGTTTCTTGTAGGAAAAAGGAAAATATTTTGAAACATTCTCCAAAAAAATAGAGACACGTGTTGTGCATGGCCAGCCTACATATGTACGTGGGATTTATATAATATAGAACGTGTATGTATGTGTGTTGTATAGAGAACAGGGAACGTACACCTCTGTAAATTTTCAAAAAAAAAAAATTGGACAGACAACTTGGGCAAGGGAAGCTGATAGGCACCTAGAAGGTTACCAGAGACCCAACCTGACTCATAACACTCAGAAAACTCAGAAAGAAACTGAAAAATAAAATCTAACAAAGATCTCCCACTAATACCCTAGAGACACTCCCCAATGGAGTCTCCAATTCTGCTAGCCAAGAAAATCCCCCTATATTGGGTCTAGGTACATGTAGAACATTGAATTCCATGAAAATAATGTTCTACCCTTGAATTATCCCAAATCTATCTAAAATGAATAACAAGAGATAGGAAAGAAGGTCAATGGATTCACGTTTGGTCCTTACGACCGGTATAGACCTCTTTCGCCTTTGCAACTTCCTAGATTGCGGGTCTCCTCCCAAAGCTAACCCACAAAAGATTAGGAAAAAATGCTATAACACATACAATATCTACCCATCACTTTCCATGTTTAGATATATGCATAAATGCTTAAATCAATAAAATAATAGAAATATAAGATTTTGGGACAAGAACAAACTCTTTTATTAAGTTTCAAGACAAAAATGATTACAACCTTTGTCGACAATCGCTCCATGAACTAGGTTCAGGATCCTCTATCGTGGCTCCAAGTGCATAATTCCCACACTAGCTTCTAACAACCAACTTATCTCTTGGTAAAAGGGAAAGGTTTGTATAAGGAGAAAGGGTTGGAGGGGAAGGCCGACGCCAAAACTCAGAAAGGGATGTAAAACTTGGGCTAAGAAGGGGAAGGGATTTTGGCAGGGTCTACTTGTTCTCTTTCTTTTTGTTGTAAATGAGACCCCAAGACCTCTTTTTATATGAAAAAAATATGGTTATTTAGTTTGGGGACGAGCTACAATGGGTAAAATGGTTGGGAAACCCTCGATATCCCGTAAACTCCATTGAATTCCTTGCAATTTTTGGAGGTAAACGTGGGCTAACTAGTATGCAGCACGTGTATGTATGCAGGATAACTAGTATGCATCTTGCATGTGTATGCGGTCTATCAATTCAGCAGGGCCTGTATATATTCCAAAAAATGGTGTTTTAAGAAGCAGCCTTAGCAGTATTTTGGAAAATTATGTAAGTGGAAAGGTCAATTTCTTGTATGCATAGGTAAGGCATTTTTGGACTATAACATTCTTCCTCTTGACTATCCAATGGGGCTTGTTCTTCATCTTCCTTCCTCTTTATCTCAAGTTATTTATCTTCTTAAGATTTGGCCTTTGTTTCTATGTTGTTTTCCTTTTTTCCATTATTTTTCTCTGAAACTTGGCCTCTGCCTTTGGCTTTGTTCGGTTCATCATGTTTCCTTTCATCTTCTGCCTTTTTCCTCTATTGATACTTCCCTTCAGCTTCATCAAATTTTCTTGACCTCTCTGCATATTTTTTCCTCTTGTCCCTTTCTTTGGCTTCCTATTCCTCCTTATCCTACTAAAATAGTATCTTAAATTGTTCTTGTACCTAAACCTTGTCTTCATCTTCTTATTTCTACACTTTCTCTTTGGCCATTTAATTTGTATCCTTTCTAGAAATTCCTCAAAATAAATGGCTCCTCGGAAGAGATCCTCTACAAAATTAACTTGATGAACGACTTGTTGTGCTAACTTCACAACCCTTATATGCTCATATATTATATTTTGGGGATCGTGCCTTTTCTTTCTTCTAGTACACAAAAATAGCTCTTTTATATACTCTTCTTATTTGTCATCATGTGGCTTATTTGCTAGGGAATACTTACTTATGTGGAGTGGAAATATTGGCCAATACCTTTTTTTATTCTCTGGCAAGTTGGAAATGACTCCTTTATCCACTGTTTTATAGGCTATTTCTCTAGCTAATAGTTTATCAAACACATATTTGGGCAGAATATGTGGTGGCCCTGTGGCTGCATATATTATGATGTAGGTGTCTTACTTCTTCATATACTAATATCTTATTTCTTGTAAGTATTTGATGGCTCTTGAAGATATTCTATGCGATTAAAAACTAAAAATAACTTTACATAAAGGATCCAGTAATTAATCACAAATGTCGTACAAGTGTTCTGTACATTTCACCTTGCCACAATTGTGAACAATAGATATGAATTGGCAGTTGGATTGAATTCCAAGCCCAAATTAAGGAACAAAATTTATGTTCAACTCAAATTACATCAATCAAATATGTTTTCATGTAGAAGCCAAGGTTTTTCATACCTTCGGATTCCCGATCTTAATTTTTTATGTTGAAGGAAAAAATGTTGGCCCAATTAAAATATTCTCCATTCTTTACTACTGTGTAAACCATCAGAAACCAATCCATCTTGAAATGAGTATTACTTTCCTCGCCATAGAGCCTGCAGATCATCCCATTTATGATTATGTATGGATCCTTAACGTAATGTGTGGGTTTATACATTTCTCCTTGTTTACTGGCCATTTTTCATCTACAAACCAATGCTCTATCAAAGTCTCTAATTCCTTGAGCTCGACTATGAATTTATCCATAAATGATTAATCTAGGGATATAGTAGGCTTTGGGGTCTTGTACCTAATTCTAAAGTCTTCCACCTTGAGATATGTGATCGAAACATCGAATGTGTTAACTATCATGGTCATCTCCTTTTGCAGGTAGGTGAAACACCATCTTGCAACATCATTATAAGGAAAAAGTGTTGGGTAAGCAACTACAGTGTGAATGTCACTTTTATGATATTCTTGTATTCGTCAATGTCCTCATCGTTGAAAGGGTACTCTTCATTCTGTAACATGTTATATATCCCATGGTATCTCATATAATGCTCCCTTATGTCATAGCTAATTGTGTCTGTAATATTAAAATAGTTTGGACCTAAAACAACAATGGCTCTGGAAACTACCTGGTTTTTTTCCTTTTTGGTCATTACTCTGGACATCATGTCACCTGCATACATTTCTACACAGAGGAAACAATTAATTTTCCTTTAAATTTTCTATAGATAACAATAAATTCAAAACTTACAAGATACATACCTGTCAACTCGAGATCTTCAACACACAGTGAAATTTACCAGGATTTTATAGTAGCAACAATTACACTTTCATAGGTTTTACTTGTGAATCCATGTATCAATTAACACAGTTATTATATTTTTATAATTTTCCTCAAACCACGTGTAATTAATATTAAACACATTGCAACTCCAACTTGGTCAGATTCATACCATTCACCATTAATTTTATCGAATACAGTTCTACATTTGTTACTATTGGAGTATCATCGAAGAACGATAAGTACAATATTTCGAAACTCTTAAACTTAATACAATCTTCTGACAATGATCACTTATTATAATAATCGTTCATCATTGAAAGGTATGCCAAAATGTACCGAGGTATTATACGTTTCTTTCCTCATTAAATGGGTCTTACATTATGTTTAAGTGGGGGTTAATCTTATAAGGTGTCGTTGTCGGGAGATGTCTAAGATGGGTCATGGTTTATGAGATTTATTCTTGACGAAGATGTCTTGGGTAGTATCTTCATGAGAAGAGTTTATGAATAATTCAAGGGTATTCTCATGGATTCTCTCGACAATGAAAATATTCTTATTGAAAAGGTGAACCAATGAAGAAACTCCACGTTACATATATCATGTATAACCATAATAGGTTTTATTACATTATAACATATGGTTGCATGGGATCTATTTTATACATTGCGTAGCGGTTAACTCTAGAAAATGTTTAAGGGCCCAATTCTTCCTAACATGTATACATCGAAAGATGATTGGTTATAGATAAGATATCATTTCCTGAAGATTCTTTGAAAGGGATCGTGGGTGGATGCAATAACTACTATATTTTACGATCATGATGGGACGTCTGAATCATCAAGACATACACTAGTTGGAGGTATACATAAAGTATGCATATCATGGGAAGCAGGGTACAAGTGGAAGAAACATAACTTTTGGAGGTGGATTTATCGTCATTGACCCAAGAAGGATGTTTTCTATGCATGCATCCCCATTTTATTCTCCCGACGATGAAATTGAATGAGAATTTTCATTGGAAGGGTTGTATATGAAGGTGAAACTATAAAACTTTAGGAACAAAGGACCAACGATGTTTGAGAAGGGTCATATGGGTTGAATCTTTTGGGCACATTATTATTGAAGGGTTTCCAATAAATGATTTTAATATCCTTATGCTGAGGGAAACCATAGGATGAATAATAAATGTGCCATAGATGTTTAGTGTATTTTTCCTCATACTAACTTCAAAAATTATGCATAGATATTAATCTTATGAATAAATAGCTAGTCGAGTAATAGTGATTGGTACCTTGCAAAAACATTGGTAGGTTGGTACCCACTAAAACTGAAGGTATTTAGTGGGTTGTTGTTTATGCCACAACACCTTGTTTATGTTCATATACTTGATGATATTTGTCTTATACTAACTGCAAATGAGGATGAACTAGATGAGAAATATCCTCAAAGAATTGAATAGCATGGAAGTGTGAAATAATGCTAGAATGG
This sequence comes from Picea engelmannii, assembly GCA_009831015.1. NCBI lineage: Eukaryota > Viridiplantae > Streptophyta > Pinopsida > Pinales > Pinaceae > Picea > Picea engelmannii. Next base: position 55,836 of record ML858499.1, read on the forward strand.
TCCTTTTTCAAAATATTTTCCATACAATTTGATTTAATTATTTCTAGAGACCCTTCTTTAAGACCGTTGAGAATGTACTAATGGTCATCCTTCTTAAAAATCATGTGTAATCCTTGGAAATCCATGGTTATGGGGACTAATTTTCTTATCCATTAATCACCTAGAAAAATACCACAACCGCCCATTTTGATAGAAAACATGTGAGATTTTAGTGAATTATCACTTTTGAAGTTTCACATATTCACACCATCTAGTAGATCTCATAGATTTGCATTAGCAATCTTAATTTGAAAGTTGTTAACATCCTAGATATAGAAATGTGCTTCTTGCGAAACATGATGATGAATGAAAGTATAGGTTCTACCACTTCCAGTTAAGATGATGACCTTTTCATACTTAATATAACAGAACAAATTTAATATATGAGGAGAAGAAACATCAGTCAAAATGTAAGGTATTGTATGTATTATAATAAGTAGAAACACAAATATTGCAACGAATTTTAGTGGAACAACAAAATATAGAGAATAGAACACCAAAAATTATACCTTTATTGATAGAAATCCAAGTTCACTTTCCTATTTGAGGGAGAAGCCTTTAGCAGAGTAGATCTCTATTACAATAATTCTCAGGAAAAAACTTTCCCACACCTAATTATATTTATACTAATTCTATCTTCTAAGGAAAATTCTAGAGGAAGATCTTTCTAGAAGCAAAAGCTTCTATTAAATCGTCTTACATTAGACTTGTTCACATTATTATATAGTCCTTTTACTAATGTCATCCTTTATTACATAGAAAACATATTATTATATATACATGAGCGGTTAGGAAGGTTAGGTCCCTAACATGTTTACAAACTTCTAATCACTTCCTAATTAATTTAGTAAGCAATTGAAGAGTTTTACATTTAATTATCAATCTGAGGTCGTAATTGAACTTATGAACTTTCGTGCATGGTATAATCAAGTATAGTGTTTTGATTTCCAATGAGTTGTATTACTTTCAAATGATTTTCAAAAGGAAAGGTTTCATGATGATTTAACAAGTCATTGAATTAAGCTGTATCAAATCCACACAGTTGTAGGAAAGTAAATGACACATTGCAGAAAAGTAAATCTCTCTTGCGAGGAAAAATAATCACACTTGCAGGAAAGTAAATTGCACTTGCAGAAAAATAAATCACACTTGCAGGAAAGTAAATTGCACTTGCAGAAAAATAAATCACACTTGCAGGAAAGTAAATCACACTTGAAGAAAAATAAATCACACTTGCAAGAAAGTAAATTATGCTTGTGTAAAAGTAAATCACACTTGTGGGAAAGTAAATCACACTTGCGAGAAAGTAGAGGTAACTTGTTCAAGTATTAAGATTAACCTAATTAATGTGACAAATGTATTACAGTTTGTGCACCAAAATAAAAGAAACATTAAGTTGCAAGGATCAAACCACATTATTTTTGTAACAAAATGAGATAAAATATCTAAATTTGCAAACCACGCAAATGTCAATATGGAAAACTAATTTCAGAGTTGCAATGACGAGAGTTGCAACAGCCAGAGTTGTAGCAATAGGAATTGAAATAACTAGAGTTACAAAAACATGGGTCATAACAACACGAGTTACAACAATATGAGTTGCAACAACCAAAATCACAAAAAGAACAAAGTTTAAATAGGAATTGATGGAAATAAATGGCAGTGAATAAAATATGCTACATGTATACACTAACAAAACAAAAGAAAAATATTTACAACATTAACATAGGATGGATGCAACATAATTATATCATTGAGGAAATGTTAGAGTTGAAGCATGATGTTTTAAAGAGGAATTGTTGGAAATAAATGGAAATGAAGGAAAGACACTACATCTACATACTCATCAATTGGAAAATGATACCCTACAATGCCAATTTTAAGCTACAAAAATTAGTTAGAAGTTTAATATAGGAATTACTGGAAATAAATGGAAATAAGGAAAATAGAATACATCTATGCAATGATCAATAAAAAAGTGATACCATGCAACACCAACGCTAAGCT
>ML858500.1:5585-26203 GCA_009831015.1 Picea engelmannii
ACCACTGTCAATATACCAAGTATCGGGAGTAGTGGTCCTCGAGGATAGACACGCAATCAAGGAAAATTCCTTGTCAAACTTGGTGGAAAACTCTTCCACCTCTGCTGAAGCTACTGTTTGTTTCTTCTTCTTGTTTGGACACTATCCTACATATTGCCCAAACTTATGGTAAGCAAAGCACTTGACTTTGCTCATGTCTTTCTTCCCTTCACCCTTGGGCTTCTGTCCTCCCTTTGGACCCTTCTTGAACTTCTTCTTGCTAGTGGTAGCAAGAGCCACTTTCTCCTCCTCATGACCAATAGATGAACTTCCATGTACATAACCTCTCCAGGTCTCCTCCTGAACAAGGTCATCCCAAAGACGTTCCCAACCGGGAAGCTTCTCCCTAGCAACAATGCCCTCCACAAAAACAACCCATTGTTTGGAAACACCATTCAATGTTGTTCTCACAAGATCACTATCAGCTATGGCTTCCCCCACAGCTCCAAGCTCATCCCTCACCTGAGTCAATCTAGTAAGGTATGTGACCACATTTTCAGCCTTGGTCATTTTATAATCTTTAGTTTTTCCCTCAAAACCATCTTCCGGTTCTCATTTGTACTCTGGTACAATTTAGTCAAAGACTCCCACATCTCATAGCATGAGTCTTCCCCGTCAAGTGAGGAATCAAATGATCCTTGATGGCATCAAGAATAAATCTCTTAGCCTTGATACTCTTCTTGTTATAGGCTGCAAGAAGAGTAGCATCAGTAGGTACCACAACAGGATGAGTAGTGGTATTCTCCACAATGTCCCACAACTTGTTCTCTTGCAAAAGCAAGATCATCCCCTCCTTCCAAGCACCAAAATTTGTTGCCCCATCAATTCTGTCTTCAACCCTCAAACCAGTAGCCATAACCCTCTTTCTACTGAAAATTACAAATTCAAAAATCTGCCCTGTGAAGTGACTGTTGTTCCAACTTTCTGTCTGTTGGAATTTCTGCCTCTCTTCAACTCAGCTCTGATACCATGTAAAAAAAAAATTCAGACCCCAACCCAGTTTCAATCTCGCTGATTTTTCAGCCAAAGTTAAATGCCAAACCCAATTTCAGCATTGTTTTAGCATATGTTCCAGCACTGTTTCAACATATGTTACAGCATTATTTCAGCATATGTTTCAGCACTGTTTCAGCATATGTCTTAGCATTGTTTCAGCATATATTACAACACTATTTCAGCATATGTTTCAGCACTGTTTCAGCATATGTCTCAGCATTGTTTCAGCATATGTCTCAACATTGTTTCAGCATATGTTTCAGCACTGTTTCAGCATATGTTCCAACACTGTTTCAGCATATGTCTCAACACTGTTTCAACATATACAAACTTAACAGAAAATAAACTTCAGAACTAAAACATGAGGATTCTAAACATCGTTTTCAACACAGAAATAAAATATCAGCAGTATGCAAAACTCAGAAAATATAGACACAAATATTTTGGTTCTAACTTCGACCCTGGAAAAACCCACAAGGGGAAAACCAGTGAGAGAGGGATTTTTATTATTTATGAGCTTCTGAGAAATTTCTTTTATAGCATATTCATCTTCAGAAATTTACACAAACTTATATGGACTTTCTTTCGCTAAAATCCTTTTGAACGGTCCTGGAAAATACTCCTCGATTTCTATCCTAGAAATCCATACAACTGTACGGCTGTCCCAGCAATTAATGTTGTATGAACTGTCCCAAAATTTGTGCCAAAACTCTGCTAAGAATGTACGGAAAACCCAGCATGAACAACTCCTTGTAAACCATGCTATACGGCCCTCAAAATTCATGCCAAACTATACGAACTGTACGGAAATACACTCAGAAATTTATTACAACGGTTACCTCGATTTCTATGCCAATAAATATTGTACAACAGCCTTGGAATGCATGCCAATACTCTCAGAAATTGTAGCTGTTGTCCTCCTCGATTTTTGTGCACATTAAATGTTGTACGACCTCCACAAATTCATATGGTACGACCTGTTCTTCCTTGATGTCTGCTGCCTCGAAATCCATGTTGCTCTTTTCCTTAGGATGCATGCTCTCCTTTAGCAAATGTTGTCTCTTTTCTTTATCTTGACCTCTCTCTTTCTCTCTCTTGTTCTCTCAACAAGAATGCTTGAACTACCCAAGAATGGGTGCACCCTCTTGCCCTAGTCAACCTCATGAGGGAAGGTGAGGCGTTTTCTAATCTAACGGCTGAGATTAGATTAGATGGGTGGCTGATATTTGGTGTCTCTTCACTCACCCTCACTTTAGTCATAAAGTCACCTTTTAATTTGCATCTCACAAATTAAATGACTAGGACCCACATTAGGCACTTTCTCCCCCTTAGGCGCCTAGGGAAGAGAAACACTTGCCTTGGTACTTTATTTTAATGAAAAAATTTAGCAGTCTCAATGGTCGAATGGTGAGATGGCTGGCCATAAATGGTTTTCTATCTGTTCAGAGCATTGATCTGACGGTTATAATGTTCCCCAACGGCTATATTACTTCTCCATGGCGAATTTCCATGTGTCGTTGTTTTGATATCCTGGAGAAGCTCCAATTTTCAAAAATTTCCTTCTGTGAGGTTCCCTATGGAACCTTCTGTAAATTTTCAATCTTAGCCCTCTTATTACTTATCTTTCTATCCTTCTTTCTAGTGAGCTTTGTCTCTATATTTCTTTTTCCATTTTGATTCTTATCTTCGTTTGACATAGTCACTGTGCGTTGTTGAGATTATTTCCTAGGATTCGAGGGTAATACTTTTTCTTTATCTGGGATAAGTACTTCAGTCTTCTATTGGTATTCTAGGGTTATTTCAACTTTGACATCAGGGTCTCTAATGTTAAATAGCTTCGATATGTTCTCCTTTTCTGTAATCAAATGTGTGATCCTTCTAGTCATGAATTCTTTTAACTCATGCTTCTGTTGTTCTAACATTGCTTCTTCTTCTTTCCTTTGGGCTTGGTCTCTTTCCATTCAAGGGATGGCTAGTAACATGGTAAATGGGGCGTTGTCTTCAATAAATTTAATAATCTCAAAATCTTCATCTGTCAAAGTTCCATTAACGTGCATAGGTACACGAGCGAGCTTCCCACATAGGTTTACCTGTTTTCCTATGAATAATCCTATTCCTCCTAATGAAGGAATCATATTAGGCTTCCCTATAGCTTCCTAATTTCTCTCTATCATGATATTCACCTATGTTTCCTCATCCAGAACATAGTCAATGTCGAAGTCACCTATTCTTGCTTCGATGCATTCTTTTTCTTTGAATATCCCCGATAGGATGATATGTCGGTGGTCATTCAAGGTTTCTTTCATCTGTAACAATACTTTATCTGATTATTTCTGGGATTCTGCCATTTCTGGATCTACCTTAGGGTTTTCCTCATTCAGATTCAGTCGTGGTCCATATCTTTGCAGCAAAGATAGCTATGTCTTCTTCTAAGGAATTCCTTAGCAAGATGTCCTAGTCTTTTGCAGTTGTAATAGAGGGTTAATACTCTCTTTCTTTTAAATGATCCCCAACTTCTTCTATACTGCGCGCTAGGAGCATAGGAGCTAACCTGCAAAAAATTCTTTCTGGAATCCTGTATCCACTTGTTAGTCCAAACATTCTTTCTATGCATAGTTATAACATATCTTTCACTATTCTTGTCAGATCTATTACTCACAAAGCCTCAAAAACCTTACTCCACAGAGGACATAAGATCTGCATAGCTTGCTAGATCCTTCTTCCTTGTGTTCCAGCACTAAGCCTTCCACAATATTGCTACAAGGAATTGCACTTAGCTCTGCAAGTCTCACATAGTCATGCACAAAGCCTTACAATTCCTGATCACACAGATCCAACTCTTGACACTTAGCCTACTTGTATATTAACATCACATAGATGCACCACCACTTCTATCTGGCCTAAGCATCTATTTATACATATAAAATAGGACTATACATGGGTAAACCCATGGTCCAACATCCCATTCCTGTTACATATTCCCATATCCCAAAAAGGACCCAAAAAAGGGGGCCAGCTCCTGCGATCTCTGCTTCATCTTGCGCTCCTCCTTCGACAGGCTGTTGAAACCAAAAATAGGTCAAACTTGACCAGATATCAACAAAACCTGGTCAAGGGCCAACACAAGACTATTTGACGCTCGCAATGAGTTACCCTTGGGGGGGGAAACTTGTACCACGACAGGTGCTAAGAAGTCAATGATCAAAGAATTAGCTGGCTCGAGATCTTCTGATCCAAGGTCAGAAATAGTAGGCTCCTTCGGATGCGAGATTTCTTCTCTCAGGGATGGCTTGGGTGCAGTTTCCTATGGCTCGATCACCATAAATGACCCTTGTTGGTCAATTCTCCACCTTAGCAGTGGTGGGGGTGGCTCCAATTCAACCAGTGACAGGCCCTGAAACCTTCGCGACCAATGGAGCTCTTGATCTTCCACTTTGTGAGAAGATCAATGACACACTAGGGATTTTACTAATGTTGAAAACCAACACACACTGGAAATATTTCCTATGAGATAAAGAAATCAAAACACTAGCTAGTTGGAAGAACAGTTACACCAACCAACAGTAGAGAACTTACTGGTGCAAGTGCAACTCGAGTACAGAAGCACCCTCCAGGTATACTCTGCAAAGCATGGCCCAATGTCTTCCCTAGGTGTTAGCACTAGGAATCACCTTCAGATTGCATGGAATGAAAGCCTAGTACCCATAAGGTTATATGTGAATGTAATAGTTTTTTAAAGGGTCAAATGGAAAAAGACTCAAAATGATAACGTTCCAACTCAGAAAATAGGGCTAGCATGCACCAACAATCAAGGTCTTGGCTAACTTCAATTAGTAATTTGGGAGAAAGTATGAATAGAGGGAAGACTTGAATGAGAGGAATGTAGGGGCTCCTGTAAACATCAGGTATACAAAATCCTAAGCAAGAAAGTTTCTTAACACGAGATCTTCTTGAACTCAAAAACTAAAGAAGCTAAATAAACATCATGATAATATAATGATCAAACATCCACCATAACATCACCACAATAATTCATGTGAATCATCCAAAGCATGAAAATTTAGCATCAAAAGAAAATAAGATGAAAGAGAAGATGATTTCTATTATCCAAAAATTCTTAAGTCCATTACATAGCTAGATCACAGTCACTTCATCAAAATATTACAGTCTAAGGGAGCCTTGCACAACCATCCTAATCCGGATTCTTTTTGGCACGAAATGAGATCGAAAATATAATAAAGAAATGCACAGAGATATCACAAATATTCAATAATATAACAGAAATGTATCAGAGATGAAACCATAAACACGGATATATAGTAATACACGATTTCTATTAATAAAAGAAATGTACGGAGACTGTAAAAATATAGAGTGAAAGACTTGCTAGAATGGTGGTAGCTTATCTCTCAGAAGAGATGTGACAGATACTCGCATTCGCAAGAAGATGATTAAAATGAGGCTCTGTAGGCCTTTTTACAATAAAAAATAATTCCAAAATCCCTAGACATCCAAAAACCTAACCCTAGGATATGAAGTGCCAAAAGTCATGTGGGCCCCGTTTGGGTAAGTTAGTACATCAATTTCCCGAGGTTGTAACTTTTGCATACGATCTTCGTTTTAGGTGTATGATAGCTTGTTGGAAAGGTATCATCGAGGAGATTCATTTTAGGGGTTCAAGCATTCCTTTGGATATAATTGAGAACCTCTATCTGGAAAAACCTTCATTTAGGCCCTCAAAATGGCCCCGAAAGTTAAAACCTGCTAAAAATAGTAAATTGCCAAAATTGTCAGAAAACTATTTTGAGCTAGTCGAAAAAGGTGGGTGGCCACCGATATCCACCTAGATCACATCCATGCCAACTAAATAATTTTATCTATCTATTTATAACAAAAGGGAGGCAACAGCTGGAGGTACGAGCTGGCCCCCTTCCCTTGAAAATATGTAAACATTTATTTGATGTAACAACTTACTTAACAACCTATGCTATAAAATAGAAAAATGTTGGTCACTAATCCAATTAATATTCAAGATGACTTGATTCCTTCTTTTTGTGCAGCTCCTTGTTTTCCATGTGTCTTTCAAAATCATGTGGTTGTCCTCATGATTCCAGCTGTTGTTTCTACAATCTTTTCCATCATCAACTATCCAAAAGTTGTTAGCTTGGCCCTCCTAAATCCCTAGTGTCTGTTGGTAGCTTCTTTAGGTAGCAGTCTGAGTAGCGCACTTGAAAACTGGAAAAGTAGAAAAGGTAGTGCCTGTAGGTAGTGCCATTGTGCTACGTATATGTGCAAACTTTTTTTCTCTACCAGATATTGGGTAGCGAATTTACGTAGTGCCACTATGCTACATCTGTGTGCAGACTCTATTCTTTGCTAGATATTAGGTAGCGCCATTGTGCTACGTCTGTGTGTAGGTTTATTCTATTCCAGATATTATGTAGCACCACTTAAGATGCGCCTATGTGCAGGTTTAGTTAGCACTATCAAAAAACATAGTGCCTCCAATCTTGCACATGTGTAGAGAAAGTAGTGGCTTTGCATAATGTCAAACCCATTATACTTAGGTGACTTGGTAGTACTATAGGTAGTGCATTTTACCACTGAGGGAGTTATCACTTCTCAAAATCCCAAAACTCTGATAGTTAAACGCTTAGAATCCTGTATAGATGGCAGAGGTAATATTAGAAAAATAGTTTACCCTCTCAAAAAGGAAACATCCTAAAAAATGGGGCTCACCTTTCATCAGCTATTTTGTTACCTTGACACTTAACCTCACACTCTTTCTTCTAGAAGGAGGATCTTCATTTGGCACAGTAGACATTTTCTTGTTAGCAATGGTAGGCTTCTTCTTTTTAGCAATGACAAACTTCTTGATTGGGTCTATGCTCTCCTTGACTGTTGATGTCTCTTTCTCTATAGCATCTTCAACGAATACCTGGAAATTTCTCTGAACTAATTCATCTCGAAAATGATACAACTCTGCTTTGAATTTCCTGTTCTGGGATTGAAAACCTCTATTCTACCTATAAAGGTTTTGGAGCTACCTATGAAGGGGTCCAGCCTTTCATGTTGCAAACCTTTCCAGGTCAAGCGTATGACTATAGCCATCCATGAGATCTTTCATTTTCACCTTGTTAGACATGGCCTTTGTTTTCAACTGAGACACCTCTTTTCTTGCATCCCTAAGTTTCCTGATAAGTCTTTTGAAGGTCTGACTGCCAGGTGGAGCAGTGACATGCATAGTCTCAATAGGTTTTTTCTTGGTCTCTTCTTCCATATGCATAGGAATTGCACTGTCTACTTCATCAGGCTTCTTGGTGGATTTTCTTTTATCCTTCTTCTTTTTCATAGGGGTTTCCTCTTTTATTTCCACAGGATTTCCAATGCCTTTACCCTTCTTCTTTTGTACAAGGATCTCAAGTAGAGACTGCTCTTCAACAAATTCCCTAGGAATTGATGATCGTGTGAAAGGTCTTCTTCCCTTGGTATTGACTATTGGAGGAGAAGAGGGGAAGTGTAGCTTCTTCCCTTTCTTGGATGTAGTTTTAGTAGAAGAAGGAACCTCTTCTAACCCTAGTGGAGGAGATGGTGAAAAATCTCCTTGTGGGGAAGGATAAGCTTCCTCCTCCGCTCCTGTGACCTACTTGCTGACCTCTGAAACTTGAAAAGGGGATCTTCTCTTTCTCTTGCTACTGGTCCCTGCTTTAACAACACTGGTGGGTGATAAAGGACTTACATTCTGTGATTGAGGAGTAGATGCTAGATCCAAATTGAAGTGATAAGTAAGAACAAAATGCTACCATGAAATCTATTTCTTACCCAATTCCTCAAAGACTAGCATTCTGATCAATCCAGAGTGGAAAAGGATAGAATCCACATCCTTAGATTTGGATTGAATCCTGTCTAACATTTTACCTATGCTCCTTAACAAATAATAGGGGATATTCGTTTCAAATTTACCATTAAAATGAAGCAAAAGCATTATATGGTACTGGTACAATGTGTTAAATCTCCCTTCACATGTAAAATATCTCTGGATAATCTTCAATATTATGTCAAAATGTTCAATCAATTGACTCCTTGGCACACCTTTAGACAAATCACTGGTTTTTTGTTCAGGTTTAAATAGATCTTTGGCATAGGCTGAACTCAAATCCATGGATTTGAACCACTTTTCACCTGTAATAGGGATTCCTGTTGCAACTGAGATAGAGGCTTCAATCACCTCAAATTCCAAATCCCCGACCTTGGTTCTCCTGCCATCAAAATGTAATGCAAACTATCTTGTCGCCTCTGGATGGCCTCTCTGCATATTTTGGCAGAAAGAGAGGCATCCCACTCTTTGAAAAAGCTCTCTTTCCATGGGCTTTGTATAAAAAAGATACATGTCCATAGTTTCTATCCTAACCACCTTGCCCCCATTGTGTGTCTTCTTCAATTGAGGAGTCTCCATAGCTTAGAATGAGTTCTTTTAAAGGCTTATGGGATATTATTAACCAGGAATACTTAGAATCGGGCTTCAAATGTACAAGGATGACCTTTTAAAATAGACTGGTGCTAGTAAGACAATTTTTGACTGTGAGAATGCCACCCTTATATTTGTACAGGTATTGAGAGTTTCGAAAGTGAAGGGGTAATCTGTAATTGTCCCTTTGTAGCTGGGTAAAAACGCTTAACTCAAAGATGAAAGGAAGCAGGCGAGACATAGAGGGGTTAAACAATGCCTTTGGGTAGCGCGACGCATATGTAGAAGATAGATTATGTATATGCTTGCAACCTTAGTAGCTATGGCGAGCAGATTTAGACAGAATTTAATACAAGAAAATGAAGTTTACAGGTTTGAAAAGGGAGGAGACAAGGATGTGATGCGAAGATGATTCCCTTACAACTGTGCAATCCCGATAAACCAAACTCTGAGTGCTAATTTTTTGTGAAAACTAATATGCAGAGGAGGCAACACAGGATACCTATGGAATAGACACCTGTTTGAAGCTTAAATGAAATCTTAGGATGAAGTTGCAAACATTTCGGCCCTCGAATCTACCTCAACATCAAATTTGGTCGCACCGTTGTCGCTTGGTCATAACTATGAGTTTGTGCAGCGCAACATTCATGAATTTTAAAATCATAAACCATTATTAGGGCTCTTAAATGCGATATCTTGGAGGTATCTTTAACCAACTCCTAGCACTGAAAACAAGGAACATGACATCAGTCATGGTAATCATAACTCGTGGTGGAAATCATGATGAATGGGTAAGGCGCTATGGAACCTCCTGATGAGTGGGAAGCACTCTGGTTTTAAAAAATGATTGGATGGGTAAGCAAGGATAGCAAGGCATGCCCACGAGGTCATGAGTGAGGAGAATGGTGTGTCACATCAGTCTAGTCATGGGAGGGGAGGGATCGATCCTAATGACAAATCATGAAGGGATCCAAAACTGAAGTCATAACTAAAAAGAGTTTAAGTCTCAAAATAAATTTGAGGATCAAACATGAGTTATGACTCAAAATTTTATTTATCTAAGGGGACCTAGCAAACATAACTTTAAAGGGATGAAACTTAAAAAATTAAAATCTAAGGCTTAAAAAAATATTAAAACAAACTAAAAGACCCAAGGAAACTTAGTGTGATAACATTAGGTACCATGGTATACCCCCACAGTCACCTATGTAAGTCACTAGAATAAATGCAACTAGGTTTCCAGCACACGAATAGTCACCAGGCGGGTACAGTCAACAGTCGGGTGGACCGCAATGAGTAGGGTATCAATCCCAAAACCTATCGAGGGTATCGAAATCAATTGTTTCAAAATACAACTGAGGACCTCGAACGAATTCGACATCCATGAAGCTCTATGGTAAATGCGATCAACAGAATCCCAAGACAAGTCCTCTATATGTGTTCCCCACTACGCTTGGTTCATCTTTGGAGGGGTTATCTCCGCTACCTTTCCGCACACGACCTCATGTTTATCCCATGTGTTAGAGGGGGGTCCCTGATGACTTTCATGTTTACTAGAATTTTTACACTCCCTAGCTCAGAATCGTATGTTTGTTTTATAACCTTGAAGATTTTTCTCTCCAACCTAAATCAAGGCTCTAGCCTAGACTAGTTGATGGACCCTACAAACATAAAGCCTGATAAATTTTAATTAAACATTCATTTTAAGTGGCTTGTCTTAAGTCAAGGAAATGGAAATGAAACTAGTGGTGTATTTTAAGAGACGAAAGAGAAGAGCATAAAAATGAATATGAAAGAAAAAACTACTTCCTTTTTACAAATAAATATTTTCAAATTTAAACTCTTTAACCAACTTTTCGTAACTACATTTTCTAAGATATTTTAAAAGAAAAACCCAAAAAATATTTCCCTCGACTACGAGCTACTTAGTGTTCTAAGAATTCAGTAAAGAACTTAAAAAAGCACTATTTTTCCTGACAAGTAAAGACAACTAACCTAGCTACTTACCAAACAAAGAAAAATGAAAACTTTTTTATTTTATTTTTATGCTTCAAAATAAGAAACTTGAAATAACTTCTTTTTATTTTCTTCTAAAGCAAGTAAAAGGTAAAAAGTGAAGACAAGACAAGACCAAAAACTGACTTCTGGTCTATTGTAGATTGCAGGGAGTCACTGATGATACTAAACAAGCTGATCAAAAAAGACTCACAAACGCGTCTCAAACCCTTACTAAGAAAACACAAGAAATCTTGATAAAGATAAGCTAAATTGATGTCAAACCTAGGCCACAGACTATAACAACAGAGACCAGTACTATATCAAGAAACCCCTAAGAAGTATGACTTCAATAAAGGAAGAGGTTGACTTCCTCTTCTTTCAAAAACAATATCTTGACACATGCACACAACTGACACTTAAGCATCCTGCGTATGTACGTGGGTTGTCTAAAGGTAGGGCGCGTATGTATGCGTGCAGACCTGCTGCAGTCCGCATACACCTCTGTAACTTCTCAAAAAGGGAAAAATAACAGTAAGGCTAACAAGGCAGGGAGTACTGGTATGGCAGACCAGAATCCCTTAAAAACTCATAGACTTACAAAAAACTGAAAAAAAAAGGTAATCAAACCAATTAAAAACACCCAAAATGATATCCCCTAAAAACCTTAGAGGCTTCCTGAGTACGGTCTCCAATTCTTCTATAGTGGGAAAACCCCCTTATGGAATACACTAGGGTTGAACATGTAGGCAGATTTAACCATCAAAAGTCTCCTACTTTTTAACAACTACCCCAAATACACTCCACATTCATGCATAAAACACAAAGTAAAAAGATCCAGTAACTATACCTTAAACTCCACGTCCGGTGTCGATCCTTTTGCGTTCGATTGCTCCTCGACTACAAGTCTCCTCCCAAGGCTGACTTGCATTCATAAACAGCCAAACAAATAACTATGAACATGCATACCATATATGAATTAGTGTGTTATATATCATAATCAAATATAAATCAAACATAAAGATTGAACACATCATATTTGGGACAGAAAAAGTATGCCTTTTTATTAATGTCACAAAGTTACTTACAATGAGATCGACGACTTCTCCACAAACCTGGTCTAGGATCCTCTTCACCAAGATCCAAATGTGATTCCACGTATCTTCCTCCTCTTCAGATCTCTCTAGGGAATGGATTAGGCTTGCAAATGGAGGAAAAAGGCAAGAATAGGGAATTCTAGCTCAAAAATCACAATGTGGCTACAAATTCTTAGGGCATGGGGGGAAAGTGAAATGGATAGAGTTTCATTGTTCTTATGCTTAGCTTTGGAATGATACCCCAACACCTCCTTTTATATGACAAAAGGATGGTTAGTCGGTTGGGTGACGGGCTATAGGCGGCGGGACAGTTGGGAAACTACCTAATAGCCCATAATCACAACGAATTCCTTGCAAATTTTTATTTTTTACAACTTTTGTGAGTATACACAGGTTTTAGTGGTGCAACTAGCATACGTGTGTGGGAATTAATGGTGCAACTAGCATACATACGCGATCCTTAATGGTGTAGGGAGTGTACATCTTCAAAAATAGTGTTTTTAAGAAGAGTTGATTAGTGATGGCTTGGAAAAAATGGTAAGTAAGAGGTCTTGATGCTAGGTATGCATGTATGGTTCAATTTAGGGTTATAACACTCAGGCCTAACATGATGTAAGGGTCACTGGACAAAGAAAAAGGCTAACTAAAATGTTTTCTTGTCTGGATAAGTCATGTGCTTTAGGATTAGTCAAAGGAGGGTCAAAGTTGGGTGGAGGAATTTCGTCAACCAATTCCACTTCAACTGAAACAATCTCCTCAATAAAAATATAAGACTCTTTGAATTCAATGTCACCTATATCGCACCACTTGATAGGCGATTGTTCTTATGTGATGGATTCTAGTCCTTGTAGTCGATGATACCGGTGCTATGATTCATCCACGGTGAAAATAATATGTGAAAATCAAAATAAAATTTAACCCAAGGTTTACATAGACTCAAAACCAAAGAGCACACCCACAAATATCTAGGATAACAACAAGCAAACCAATGGATCAAAGGCCCTTCCAAAAACCAACCCTCTGGCAGAGATGAAGTCCCCACAAGATTGGATAGAGAAGGTATAAGTAGTATTTATTATGAACTATGTGTGAAGGCTTAGATCTTGTCACTGAGAGGGGGGGGTTGAATCAGTGACACAATAATTTGATCAAATTTTACTTTTGCAAACAAAATTTGAACACAATTTTTTATCGTGGAACGTAATTGGGAATACCACAAACACTTTTTTATTAGATGCAATTTTTTTTTTACAAGTTACAATAGAAGGAAGATGTTTTCTTCCTCTTTAGATCATATCCCACTATTAAATATGCACCCACAGCCCTATTCACCAACTCCAACTGGTAGGAAGGTACAACCCCGTATTTAGTCAACTACAACTGGTAAGGAATCACCTACTCCCCTACAGGCTCCAACCTGCCCTAACACCTCCGAGCCACCCTTTGTTCATCAATCTGGAAATAGGATATGTAGTCCAATAATGGTATTCTATATCAAACACTGGAAATCATGCGTGATGCTCTGTCTCCTTTTGTTCTTGATCTTCAATGATTCTTTGATAGACACATCTTTCTCCTTCACATCTCAACATACTTATAAGTCTGTAAACTTTTCAACACAACTCTTCATAAACATCACACTTCTTCTTCTAATATATTATATATCTAATTTACCATTGATTATTATTAACACAGTTATCATTCTTGTTTGATTTAGTGCCATCTTTTAATGCATGACCAATTTAACCAATATTCAATCTAACTATTTCTTCATGCAAGTTATTGTCTTTGTGTTTCTGCAGGTTTTTACTAATTTTGGTGATCATCTGGACATGAAAGTATGTAAACCTTTCCGTAGTTATGGTGGTTTTTTAATATCCTCTGTTATCTCCTTCATATGATCCACATTCGCCGTGATCTTTTTCATTTTACAAAAATCATGACAGTGTGAGATATTTGGTGTTGTGTAGGGTTTTAACTAGTTTTTGGTGAACCTCCACAATTGGAAGTATGCCAAAAACTCTGAAAAGAATAGTGGTCTCAACATCCAAATTTTTATTCACTTGGTACTAAACTTGGTGATCCTCCAAATTTGGCATTATGCCAAAGACTCCGATAAAAATGGCATTCTCACCACCAATTGAAATAACAAACACACCTAAGCCCATGATCACCCATATGACCATTGCGCCAACAATGTACTAAAAAACATTAATCCAATGGATGAGATCATCTCCTCGTGTCACTTCTTCCAAAAGGTAGGGGGAATAGCAGGTCATCTCGGGATCTAGTCTAGTGATCCTCTTGTGAAGTCCAAGCATCTAGATCCCTCTCCATACCTTTGCACTACGCGTTGAATAGGTGTAGTGATGGCATCTATATAAACACACATAAACCTTTTCGCACTTCCAATGTGGGGTAAATACCACTGAATGAGTCAATCGGCACCGTCGATCACTTGATCGAACGGTTGTTGAGTCTTTGCATACAACTCTTCATTCTCTTAGAGCCAACTTCGCTAATGATCGACTTCAACTTCTGCTATTTTGATGCATGTTGTCTCTCTCATTACTCTGTTTAATTTTCCTATGTGCTCTATCTTATATTTGTAGTACCACTCACATGTACAACATCTTTAGGAACTTTTCCCATGAGCTCAAATAGGGGAATCTGTAAATTTGATCATTTCATCTCCTCCAATACATGAGGCGCTTGAATATATAGATTATTTCCTTGATACATCACACTTGTTCTTGACATCTTAAGCATTCGATGTTCTACAAGGAGGTCCATAAACTTTTGCAAAGTTACAGTGGTGTCCAACTCAATGAGAACTCCAAGACCACAGACTAAACAATCATTTTCTTTCACAAACTCAGATACAGTTGTATGGAGACTTTCAATACCATTGTATGTTGAATAATTTGACAAAATCTTGTTGATCCAGTTACAATCGTAAGTGCCTCCAGTGCACATGTAGATGATATGATAGCATTTGTTGCAAAAATGGATGGAACAATGTTATTAACAACACCCTGAGTAAATGAGTACGTGACTCCACTTATACCATATAATGTTTCTCTCTTGAGTGCCTGTGAATAAACCCATTTCATATAATCTGAGTTGTATGAATCCATTTCTCTCATAGCAATTGCATTTTCACAAGTGGGCTTGAAACTAATCAATAAATTGTTTAAATTCTTCTAAGAACTCAAGTACCAGTCTGAACTCTGCTGACTACACTGTTATTACCAGTTTAGAAATCTTTGGTAGAAAATACATAATAGTACTAGCTTCCCATAAAAAGGATCTTGCATAGTCCTTCTTGCTTGAGTTGGTAACCAACTTCAAGAGCCACATCTTTAGAATAATATCTACTCAGAATTCAAGCTCACCAAATTGAAATACCCCTACTCTCTTCCAACAATGTTGAAATGATAATAAAGTACTCATCTATCTCATTTTCACTCTGCTTTGTTTCTTCCTTTCTCTCTTCTTTTTCAATCAATTCATTCTTCAATTGTGCATTCTTGTCCTCTACTCTAAGCAATCCCTATTGTAGCTTCTCCTTCTTTCCCTATCATCAATACTTTGTTTCTAATATACAAACCCATTATCTATCAACACATCTGAAATGTATGCAACATTAATATCCCTATTCCAGTCATGATTATGCAGTAGAGACAATAATGTCAATGCCAATGACATCAATGCTATTATCATCATCACAGATCTATTGTCAATGCCAATTCCAATGCCATCAATGCCAACCTGTATTTCCATATTGCCAACAATGTGAAACATCCCTGACAAGTGCAAGCACCCTTTATTAAGGTGGACACCCTCTGGGGCAGTTGAGACAATGAACGAATGTTTTCCCCATGTATTATAGGCATTGTTGACTTGAAAACTCACAAAATAGCCACCATCCTGCAAATAGTTGCAAGGCATAATTTAAATTTTTTATTATCTATGATATATTAAATATAACTATAGGTGGGACCCCCTAGGGAGAAACAAAGGATTTTTAATTTCAATTATCCCCAGGTTTGAACATTACAATTTTGTTGAAATGGTCTCATTTACATTATGCGGTGATAATTTTTCCTTCTTCATTTTCTTATGAGCTTTATTGGCGATTTGGTTACACAACAAGAAAAAAGGGTTATGTTAATAAAAAAAATTCAAAAGATCCCTTATCTTATACACATTCCACTCATAAAATGCAATTAATGCTTACACAGGAATATTATGAGGTATTAAAAGGTTCTCCTTTAATTATAATTGTTATGTCTAAAAAAGGATTTATCTCAAGGGTTGAGTTCTCATTATATGATATACCTTAAAAAATAAAAGGGGAAAGTTCATTTATGTAGATTAATTTCATGCAAATGAGGTATAATGATATAGTTCTATATATATAAAAGAACTTTATATTTCTCCAAGGGCCATCACATACATACAAGAAGTGTTGGTTTTATATATGAAAAGGTTGCACATTACAATTAAAGGGTGGAAGTTTTCAATGAATATTGCATATGGTATATTATATGAATTCGACATTGACACTATAGAGAACTTGTCATCACTTAAAACTTGCATTGCATCATTCAGATTGGAATACTTTAATACCCGCAGTCCTTCATTTCCATTTAATGTGGTTTTAAATGAAATCTTGGTTATTGAGGGTCGATGTGAAGTTTGAGCCATCATTTGAGCTAGCTATTTTATATGGTTGTTGACGTGATAACATAGCACATGATTGCTTGTATACCTGGCATATTCTTGATCAATGATTTGTTATGGTGGATGGTGGAAGTATGATATGCATTAAACAATTAATTATTGGTCAAATTTGAGGAACATTATGCCCCATGCATTTAATGCATGAGACACATGAATTTACTATTGAGGTATACCACCTTATGCCAGGATTTTGGAATTTCATTTTGATTTCGAGCTATTTGAGTAGCATTCTAGTTCATAAGATTAACTGTAGAAATTTTGTTAACCGAGTAGCTTGTTTTTCAAAAATATTTGAGTGCCACGAAAAGGAATGGCTATTCTAGATCGTACCAATCAAATGCATTTTATTTTTGTAGAAATGGTTTTCAGAATAGCTTTGCTTGACTGGTAAATGAGTATGCTTCTTTCAATTGTTTTATGAACTCATTTTGTCCCTCCTAAAGAAAATGTTCCTTGTTTTACTACTTTGGTATAAACCCTCATTCTGAAAACTATTACCTTTGGGTCCCAACTGTGTGAAATCATTGTAAATATCTCAATGTAGCTTCTTTCATGTTCTTTTTCATAAAATAAAATCTCTGTAGTAGCCTCCTTTTCACTTTTTAATACTCGAAGTCTTGACTTAAAAAATGGGAAGTGACTTGTGGTTTCTTTTTTCATGCTTTTCATTTTCTATTTCAAAGGGTTGTGAACCCATGTATTTCAAGGGAAATCCTATAATGCTACTCAAATGTGCATTGTAAAGAGTCTCCCCAAATGTTATCTTGTCATTGGATTTATTTTTTATTTAAAACCCCATTGTTGGCATCATAACTCTAAGATTGGGTAATATTTTGCTCATTTTATTCCATGATAAACCCTAGGTGTATAGGTCCTATACATAATAATGGTATTTATTGTTTTAAACTCTATATTTTGAGGGGTTTTGCATGACTTTCTACCTCGATAACTCTGCATTCCTTACACACAAAAAAAATGTTAAAGTGTGTTGGAAATACTAAGACAACTGAGAGGGCGGGGGGGGTGAATCAATTGTTACTGGGCTTAAACAATTTTATGCCTATTGAAATATTATTAGTGTTCTCCAAGTAATCATCAAGATTATGCAAGTCATGAACAACAGAAATAATAAAAATTAATCACACATATGATATACACAGAGACAAATATTCACGAGGAAACCCATAAAGGGAGAAAACCTCTTCTTAGAGTGATAGGCAGTCTTTTAAGTTCTGTGCATCATCAATCTTTGAGAACCAACTCAAAATGAGGCTACAACCTATTATTTAATAAGATGTAACTTGTAGAGAGCACCAACCCTCTGGTTTCTCTAGAACCCACTAGAAGGAAGCACCAACTTCATGAATGTTCTAGCACCAATTGGATGGAAGCACCAACTTCTAGTCACACAGGCACCAACCTGTATAGCAGAGAACAATGGTTCTCCCTTGCACCACCCTACCACCCTGGTTTTTTTGGCTGCAACCAGATGGAAGATACGACTCCCTGTGTTCAAGCACCCACTTGAAACTCTGAGGAGAACAATCCTCCATAACACCACCCTACCACCCTGAGATATAAATCTTTGCTTGCTGAAATTTATTACAGTGATACAATATTTATAAATGGCTTACCAATCTCATCACTGTTTTGCTACACTACTCTTCTCTGCCTGCATCACTGTCTTCCTGATCACATCTTCTTGTGCTTAATTTCTCGTACTGTCTATTATTTCCACCATTTCTACTATGTCCATCTTATGTTATTCATCTCTGCATTTTCTCCCTCAGTTCATGCTATAAAACTACATTGCTTGCAGTTCGACTACTTTTTACAGAGAAACAACAAACTCTCTCTATCACATCATTTTTCCTTTATCCCTGCTCTCATCATCCGTTACACTTTGCATATCCAACACTCAAGTTAGGAATCTCAAAGAAACGTCGAGGAATCATGATTCCAATGCTCAGGAACAATGATTCAACCACTCAGGAACAATGATTTAGTTAGTGTAACTGAATCGTAACTGATCAAGAAATCACGAGATGAAACAACAAACATTTGATCAGATTCGGTTTTATCAGCGTCGTTGGATTATACACGCAGATGCTTTTTGACTTTTCAATGTGTAACCTCCGATGTGGAGCCTAGAAACACTAGCTCCTTCCTCAATCTTCTATTGATGTGACCTTGGGCGACGCTCTCATGTGACCATGTGATTGTGGGCATGACCAAAAGTGGTTTGAGGGAAATCCACTTTTCTCCCCACAATTCACTACAGAGCTCCATGTATGCCTTTAGCAATATCGTGGTTTTGATTGTGGCCCGCTCACGAAAAATTAAGACCCGAGCATGTTCTGACCCTGTAATGTGACGAGACCGTCGATCTCATGATATTGATGGTTCTCCTAAACTAATGGTTCATATATGTCCTTTCAAGTTCTGCAGATCAGATCTAACCTTCCTAAATCAACGACTGTGATTTACTTCGTGATCCAGGCTCTGGGAGTTTCAAATCTCAAACCATGTTTTTCTTTGTACGCCAATATTCTGGAGTGGATGATCTACGGACACCTGTCCTTATCAATCGATGACTCTACCTCTACTTTGGGAATTTGAGATTTCAACCAGATCAATGGTTCTAAGGCCCCTTTCTCGATCAATGGTCGAGATCTCCTTCAGGTCTCCGGACATCTAAAATCTCAAGTCTCAAACTTTACTTCTCCTCGAAGTATGTGGATTACTACCACATGTCCTTGCTAACATGATCTGCCACATGTCCTTGTTGACTTGGTCTTCCACATGTCCTTGCTGAGGTAGTCTTTTGACGTGGGTGAGATGTGTAGGTAGTGTAGTGGAGTGTGAAGGTAGAGCGTGGTAGTGGAGTGTGACGTGTAGTGAGTAGTGGAGTGTGATGTTAGAGCGCGGAGGTGGTATATATGAGTGGTTTGGTGGTTTACTTGGAGGGGGGGTTAGGCGGTAAGTGTTAATGAGCAAGGGGGTTCCGAGTTGATAGGAAGGTGACCCGTATAAGGGTCCCACATGGAAAATACCACCAACTTGGATCCCCCACCCCCATATTAAAGGAAGAAAGGTCCAGGGGGTCTGATATGCCCTGTTGACCGTAGATCTAAGTGCCCAATTATCGACCACTGATGTTAGCATGCCCTTCTTCTAACTTATCTTGTCCTTCCACTTTAGAATGATCTGACGGCTTAAATTTAATTCAGATGATCAGACGGTCGAGGATTTATTTCAGCTCTCCGACTCTCCAGGCTTCGAGTATTTAAAATATCAAACTGAAAAATATTGAAGTGAGATTTTTCTGGAGCATAACCTCCTCACATCTTTAGACCCAAATTGAATGATGCTCTTTTGATCAAGATCTTAGATAAATAGCTCGATCTATCTGCGATGCAACTTTTCCTTGGATTAAATCCAATGGCTCTCCATCTTTTCTTATCCTATCCTTCCATTTAATTCGATCCAACGACCATGAAGACTCTCGAAGCAGATCTAAAGGATTCGATCCTGATCACGTTTCTGTACTACGCTTTCCCTTCTGAGATTTGATCTCTGCATATTTTTCACTTCTCCTCCCGAGCTTATGATTTCCCTATTTTCCATCGTCGCTATTGTTCTTGCCATCAATGACAAGCGTACTCTTCCTATAAAAACATGCCAACAATCTCCCCCTTTGGAATTAATGGAAACCTTGAAAGGATACACTATTCTTCTTAGACCTCCAACTGTATCATCCATACCACACCTTTTCTTCCCCTTTGACATCAATGTCAAAGAAAACATGCTCCCCCTGAGTTGTTGCAGTAATTTTTCGGAGGTATCAGATATTCAACCAACACATACTCCCCCTGACAAGATGGACTCTCTTAGGTGATAGAATGGATGACACCCAGCTTCTTACGAAGATATTCAAATGGTGTATTGGCTAGGGGTTTATTAAAGATGTCTGCAATTTGTTCTGTGGAAGGAATATAATTCAGCTGAACAACTCTGTTTGTAACCTTCTCTTTGAGAAAATGATACTTTATTGGTATATTCTTCATCTTTGAATGGAGAACAGGATTCTTTGAGACACTAATGGCACTGGTGTTATCAAAGTGAAGTGGAATGGGATCAGTATAAGTTACCTTCAAATATGCAAGAGTTTGTAGCATCCATAAGATCTGAGTGCAGCAAGTAGTAGTAGCAATGTACTCTACCTCTGTAGTTGATAATGAAATAGATCCCTGCTTCTTACTAATCCATGCTACTAA
>ML858501.1:2655-12968 GCA_009831015.1 Picea engelmannii
CTAGGGCCTAGAATTGCCTACACCCTAGTATCTTGTTTTCTTGAGGAAAATGCATAGGGGGACTTAAGTTACTACTTCTCCTATGCATTTCTCTTGGACTTTTGTGCACTATCAAAATTGATTTGCAGCCTTAGAAGAAGCCATCCACTTGACTCCATAAGCTCTAGAAGGCACTAGTTCTAACCTCTCTCTTATTGAAGGATTGATTAAACACTCAAACCCTCTTCCTTGAAGCTTTTGCTAACTTCTACTAACCCTAAACTAGACTAATTCATTAACTAACTTGCTGCTGTTGCAAATCATTGCTACAGCCATATAAGTTCATGCTAAAATGCCGCATTCACCTACATAAGTCACACTTAGGTCATTCGAAAATCACTTGTGACAATTGCCAATCAATCTACTAGATAAATGCCGAGTTTGCATGGTGTTTTCTTGCAATTTTGAGCACTAGAATTTGCTGCTGTTACAAAAGATTACTAGAGCCATCTAACTGCAGCAAATTCTATGCAAAAGTGATATTAAGTGCTAGCTAAACATTGCCAACTTTGCTTGTGACAGTTTATTATCAATTTTTCTAGTCAAAGTTACTTTTTCTTGTCATTTTCAAGCAATTTCAAGGCATAATTCTTGTGGCTGTTACAAAATACTCATTGCTGTTATAAACTGTTACATTGCTACAACTTTACATCAACTAGCCCATTTTTTGAAGGTTCATGGTCTTAAGAAGCACTAACATCATATTTTGTACTTGAAAGCTGCCATATTTTCTTTGTTGTCTTGTTCTGGTAGGTACACTCCACTTTTTACTGTTGCTTCATCCCTTAAAGACCTTAAGAACCTTTTGACTTGAGTGACCAGTGAGAGGGGGGTTTTCTTGCATCCTTGCCTTAGTCTTATTAGCCCTTTAGGTCACTGGGGACGTCTCGCCTGGGGCAACTTTGATATACTCCTAAATAGAAAGGGGTTTCCTATTAAGGTGACAGTGATAGGTCACCCCATGTTACGCCAATCTTGCATTCACTTGCCTTGGGCTTTGGGCAAGTACAGATTGTGCGATAACACAACATACTCAAATGGCTTAAATATTGAAATGATGCTTACCATAATATTGACTTGTACCTCATGGAGCAAGGCCCACTGCCTTCCGGAAGCTCGCTGATGTGGTGGATGCCATCTGGAAATCTGCGGCCATCTGTGGTGGTGAGGGGGTCTCCATTTGTGCAAAAAGGATACTGCTGGTCATGTAGTCTCTTGACACTCCATATCTGCAACATGAGGGCCTTGAGACATAATCTCCATAGTTATCCACAAAGTGGGGATAACACGAAGGATTAAAGAGCGGGGGTGGAGACTGAGCACTATGTTTCCCCCCTTGTAAGGAAGAGGCTTGGGTAGCGCCAATGGGTTCTGTTACACCTCAGATTCTCTAAAGTTTACCCTATGTTTTTTCGCGAGATGTGACCACTTCGATGTGCCCAAAGTGTGATGATCTCTTTGTATGTGGCCATGATGGGATGATTTTGATGTACAAGTGTTGGTTAGAGGTTACCTAGATCCTCTCAGGTGGACGATCATGGCTTGTCCTTTAGTCCCCATTCTCAGGGTTCTTGGTTTAATTGCTCCGATCGACTACCCCTTCGGAGTTTGTAACTCTCCTCTAATGTTGGGCATTTATGTCTTGGGTAGGTATGTAGGCATTTTGAGGTGGATCTACTATAGGATACATGATTTGGGGCCTCTAGCTACTCACTTATTATTTGCTTTGTAAAAGGTGATTCTGCTTTGCAAGGGTTGTCACACCCGTGGTTTAACACACCTTACCCATATGGACCCTCTCTTATTCTTGTGTATGTACCACACTTGGGCCTTCAGGGGCCATTTTGCACATGATTGTCCAG
This sequence comes from Picea engelmannii, assembly GCA_009831015.1. Lineage (NCBI taxonomy): Eukaryota > Viridiplantae > Streptophyta > Pinopsida > Pinales > Pinaceae > Picea > Picea engelmannii. Next base: position 4,557 of record ML858501.1, read on the forward strand.
TTGCACGTTTCTTGAGGCAGTATTGCTTGCATAGCATGGATTTTGAGGCATTGGTCACCCTCTCCGAGGCACAGACGGGCAATTTTCACCCACATGGACATCCTCTACACTCGCCATGTGTCAAAAGCCAGAATGTCCCCCTCCTTTGGCACTTTTTTAAAGTGTTTTTGCTCATCAAAGGAGGCCAATTTCACTTTGGGGCACTTCAAGAGAACGTTGGGGCCTTTTAGAGATGATGTGGAGGTCACTTATGTGACTTGGCAGTTGATGGAGATGATTTTGCACTTACCCTTTGATGTGGATGCACTTTATGATCAATTTTGATGGCTAGATGAGCGAAATTGAAGGAAGCCATCCACTTTTGAGGGTTTATTTTGGCTTGGGGAGGGGCTACTCCCCTTCTTGAGGTGGATGTTGGAGCTTGAGTGGCCAAGGGATTTTTCCTTGCCACATTTTGAGGCCCCCCAAGTGATTTAAAGATGGAACGTTCTATCAAAGGGGCAAATCGGCCCTCTTAGAAGATTTCCGTCATTTTTGTTTTTGGGGGTTTTATGACCCATTTTTTTGACTTGGATGGTTGCTACCATGCTTCATGGAGTTGTCTTGACCTTGGGTATGGACATGGTAAAGCTTTGGAGACATATTTCAAAGGTTTATGGACATTATTTGAACATTTTTGGAGCATATTTTATTAAATTCGTTCCCTTCTATGAGGGTTTTCACAATGTAAAACATCATTTAATTGTACTTTTGACTTAGTCTCTGATTTGTGTGGATGACAAGTCATTTAATTTTATTCCTTAGAATTTTTGGGAATAAAGAGTGGAGAGGAGTTGAGAGCCTCATCTATAAATATAGGCACTCTTCTCACTCATTTGGTTGTGAATTATTGGAGATTATTCTTTGAGCCATTTAATAGAAGATCTTTACTTGGTGCATTTTTGGTGTCAATGCTTGGAGCTCTATCTTTCTTGGTTATTCTTCTTGGCATGTTTTCAAAGGCTATTGCGATTTGTTCAAGTTTTACATAAACTAGCAAAATTGATCCATTGAAAAGTTACACAACTACTTGGAGAGAGGAAATATAGGGTTTATATCTCTTCCTTCCTCTCTAAAAGTATTTGGTAAGGTTTTGTCTCTTGTCTTGATTAGTTTTATGCTCCTTGGCAAGGGTTTCAAGCATTCTTCCAAGTCTTTGTTGGTTTTGTTGGTGAAGGCTATTCCCTTGAGGAAACCCTTCTTGTAGGGCATTGATTATCATGGTTTGTCTTGATTAGTAAGAGACTACTAGCCTTGTGGCCCTAGTCTCTAGTTCTAATCCATAAATGGGAAAATCGATTCTTAGAGGGGCATGCATCTTGACCCCATAAGCCCTAAGTGGAGAGTAAGGCTATGCCCTAACTCCCAACATTCACCAACCAAAACCTTAATTTTTCAATTATCTATTTATATTACAAAAGTACAAAAAAATATAAAAGATATAAACCGTCAAAAATATTTATTTTATTGTCTAGTGCAAAGTTAACGATTTACATTCATTTTCTAGACATATTTATCCGTGGGTTTGTGCTTAATTGTTGATTTTCTAACCCCAAGAGGCAAATTGGCCCTATTGGAATTATTTTTGAAGGTTGAATTTAATGTTTTGTGGCTGATTTTAAAGGTTTATCAATTCAGGAAATTAATTACAACAGTAAAAATCAGAATTGGTGAAACCCTAGAATTAGGGTTTGATCCAAAAAGGTGATATCTAACCCTACCCTAGTTCAATTTTCACATCGGAATTGTTTATCAAGCTTATCTAAAATATTCCAATGGTGAAAATCATCTCCAAAGTGGTTCATTGCTTTTTAGATTTCATTTTGGAGATTTTTGGTGAAACCCTAGGGGGATTTGCACAATGTTTTGCAAGTTTGAAGTAATTGCTTGGTTAAATCTCATTTGTACTTGCATTATATTGTTGTTGGGATGTTTTTACACTAATATATCATTATCCCAACAAGGAGTACCCAATGATCTTCATCCCAAGTGCTTTTAAGCACTCTTGGGTCACTTTTTATGGTCCATGTTACCCCTCACATCACATGAGTGGTAAATTGTGATTCTCATCACATGACAGGTTTTTTAGGGGTAACTTGTAGTGATGATGGGCATAATACTTCATTATGGTGGTGCATAGGATGCTACGTATTGGATTTATGATGTTGATGTGGTCAATTGTCTTGGTGCTGGATTCTCTTTTCTTGATTGCATATGTTTGGTTGATGGATGTTGGTTCCTTGCCTCATGGTTCCTTGCATATTTGTATGAAATCTTGATGTGGTGGTAAGATTTTTCTAAAGAAACCACCCGCTATTTGGTAAGTTAATATACAAGTAAATGGGGCAAAGTTAAAAGGTTTTAAATAAAAGGGGCCAACCCCTATAAACTACAATGGAGAAACGTATAAGGTAAATATTCTATGGCTTAAGAAAGTGAAAAGGTTTTAATAAAGGCACCCCATTTTATTTTCACTAGACTCATCACAATATTAAAAAGGTGAAAGCGACTTCATGTTCATTAAGCCAAAGTTGAATTATATTATAAAGTCATAGTGGGGTGTCATCATATGTAAAGGGGGCACACTCATAAGGATTAAAGAAAGTCCAAGGAGAAAGCATGGGTCGACAAAGGGGGCCGCCCCCTTTCCTCTCCTAATCATGTGATCGCACTAAGTCGCACCCCTTTGCCAAGGTGGCCGTCCACATGGAATAAACAGTTAATAAAGTTTTGGAGGTGACATCATGTGGGGCCACTCCCCTCATCTATCACGTATCAGAGAGCGTGGTTGTTGCTTGCCATAGTTGCCGATTTAAACCATCCAGAGCCGTCTAATTAAATTGAGGCTGATCCATAGACAAATTGCGCTGCCATTTGTGGGAGCCGCCACCTTCAGTTTGAAGTTGTGGACATAATAGCTAAGTCATTTGAATTGGATGGGCATGGAGTTTTTTTTTAATGGGATTGGTCAATGTGGACATGGGGCCACCCCCTTCTTCAAGTTTCTTTTACGAGAATTGCATGTGATCCCACTTGCACGTGGATTAAAAGTGATGGGTCCGATGAGCCAATCCAAGCTGTCGTAATTTCTTTTTTGGGCCGATCTGTTAAATGGAACCGCCTGTTACACCATGCTCATTTCATAAGATCGTGGCAGAATAAGAATTTTATTATGGGTCAATGACTGTTTGTGGGCCTACAAAAAAAAGGGCTGAAACCGTTGAAGTCATGGGGCCTCATTTCTTTGACCATCAAAGTTGAAGCTTCTTAGCATATGAGCTGGATGTAGCATTGAATGATTCCATACGACATGTGTCTTTGGATCCGAACTTGTCAACTCAACATTCTTTTTCATGCATGGATCCATCATTGTTATTTTGACTTGGTATGGCCAACATCTCATATTACAGCCTATTGGAACGATCTTGTGGACATGGTGAATTGATTTCATGGAGGAGGTTGTTAATTTTTTTTTTCTATATTGGGAGAATTGCTACAACTAACTTATTCATTAGTTGACTGGGTTTTGGAGTTGTTTAGTTAAAGAAATGTTATTTTGTTTTCGTAGAACCTTTATTGGAGGGAGTTGAGGATCTCAACTAATTTCTTGCTATCTTTAGCAAGCAAGCTGTTGAGAGTTTTATTGTATTGTATTAATTGGAGAGAAAAGTGGATCTGGGAAAACAAATAATATTTTATTATATGAGGAGTTAGAGCTAAAACCTAAATGTTTTCTCTCTTCATTTGCAAGATGGATTGGATTGAATTGGAGAAGGATCTCTGGTGTAAATAAAAGAAGCTCTAATCTATTGGAGTGTTTTTGTCTTTGTTTGTCGAAGAAATAGAATGATGTATAAGTAGTTTCTTATGAGTGGCTATTAGTTCTCTATGTTACTACTGGAAATTTATTTGTAAGTGTATGGATGTCAAAGGCAACTCAAGGGCCAAGGAAAGGTGCTTCATCTTAATTGGAAAGGGCTAGGGTAATGGTTTTCCTCCCTCTTATCTCCCTTTTGTATCCTTTACTTTCAAGATAGAAACATCCTTTACTTTCACTTGATTAGGTGTGTCTGTAGATAATCTTTGATAGGGGCCACCTTTATAATTTGTTTTGAGTAGTGGATTTGTTATAGCCCCTCTCCACCATATCACTTGTAGATCAAACAACCAAAGTAGGTTTGTAGTTTGCATATCGATTGATTGTATGCTACCACCTGATCTTCCTTTATGACCACCCTCTAAGATTACTTACATGATCCCATTGCCCAAGCAATCAAAGGCAATGATCTCCCTTTTATCCACAACTCCCCAACCATCTAAATTTCATTTTCATTTTTCCATTTAGTTTATGTTGCTAAGCTTTCTTACACTCCCACTATCTACTACACTCATTAAGTGACCACTCCGAGGTTAGCTAGGGAGACTTGGAGATTAAACAATCTTGTGAGTCATGGCAAGAGTCAAGGCCAACGTACAAGCCTTGTGAGCCAGGACAAAAGTCCGGACGAAAGAGATGCTGCCAGAGATAGTCTTGTGAAGTCATGGAAAGAGTCAAGGCAAACATACAAGCCTTGTGAGCCAGGACAAAAACCTTGTTAGCCACGTGCGACAATCAAGGTCAGCCTTGTGAGCTAGGCGCAAAAGCCAAGGAAAATCTAGCAATAGACAGGATGAATGTATAAATCCCGTGAGCTAGATTGATGTGACAGACAATCTTCCTTATCACTTATGCAAATGATGTAATTATAATGTTTTAGTGCGTTGGCACGTATGACCTTATCCACCATGAGAAGAATGATGAGCTGCATGTGTAAAAGTCGAGTTGCATGTGAAGTTGGCATGTCGAGTCACAAGTCCAATTGCATGGGCGAGTTGTCATGCCATGCAAAGTCAAGTCTCAAGGGCGAGTTGTCATGCCATGCAAAGTCAAGTCTCAAGGGCGAGGTGTCATGTCATGCAAAGACGAGTTACAAGTCTAGTTACAATTCGAGTTGAGTTGTAAAGTCAAGTCTAAAGGCGAGTTGTAAAGGCATGCATTCAACACCTAAGTCGAGTTCACTCATCTCTCCTTTGCGCCTAGTATATCCAGAGATCTACCCTTCATTATACACTCATGTTATGCAACGCAAGAGAGAAGAGAAGAGGGATACTGTTTGCAGGTAGCACAAAGAAAGGCATACACATTCTGCCAACCTCAGTTTTTCTGAAGCACAATCTCATGGTGATGTTGTAATCAGTTTAATCATTCATCTATTTGTTGATAAGGAAGTTTTGTTTGCTGGGGTTTTTCTCCCTCTTTGTGTTTTCGCAGGATAAAATCCTGTGTTATTGTGTGGCTAAATTTTTGTGTGCCGTGTAATACTGCTTTACAACTTTCATGTTTCTACATTATTATTCAATTAAGTTTTCAGATTTGCACAATATATTGCAGAAAATAAAAAGTACAGTGACTTCTGAACCTAAGCTCGAAATTTCACATGGTATCAGAGCATAGCATGTGATTAGAGCTCAGATCTCCAGTTCTTGAGCCCACATAGGTCCAAGGATCGAGCTTGATTCAACTCAGTGCAAGGTTTTATTGCAGGGATGTCTTCATCTATTTCAGTCAGGCCTGAAGATAGGCTCAAGGGAACCTCAAACTTCAATGTTTGGAAGCTCAGGATTATGAATATTCTCCAAGAGCTTGAGCTAGATCATTTCGTTACTACTGTGGTAGAGGAACCAACTTCCAATGCTTGTAGAGCTGCATTCATAAGAAATCAGGCTAAAGCAAAGTGAGTGATCTTTGATTCTGTAAAAGATAACATCATGCCTATACTGACTTCACTAATGACAACAAAGGTCTGTTACGACACTCTATTAAATCTTTATGAAAAGAAAACACCCATCCAGAAGAGAATTTTGAAGAACAAGCTCAATTATTTGAAAATGGAGAAGGGCGAGTCAGTCTCTTCATTCTGCTCAAAGATAGCGCAAATTCGTGATCAATTGTTGGTCACAGGAGTTACTGTGGAAGATGATGATCTCGTCCAAACCATCTTTGATGGCCTTCCGCCTTCTTGGGATACATTTCTTGCAAGTGTTAATGGCAGGGAGACTCAACCAAACTTTGAGCACTTATGGCATGATTGCCTTCAGGAGGAAGGTCGCATGACCACTAGGAGTGGTCTATCAACTGAAGAGAATGTTGCCTTTCCTGCAAAGACTAGGAGAGGAAAGAAAACTTCCTCTCAGAAGAACTTTCAAAAGGACAAGTTCAAAGGAACCTTTAAAGGAAAGGGTTTTGATATGTCCAAAGTAAAGTGTTTTAACTGCTATAAGATGGGACACTTTGCTAAAGGTTGCTGATCTAAGAAGAAAGACTACCATAAAGGGAAGCATCATGCTTCTACTGCAGAAGAAGAAGAATCCGGAAAGAAGACAAGTGGATCTCCCAAGAAATAGGAGAACAAAAAGGAATACTACTTGGTGTCTGCTCTCTCTGGTCACTTGACTATTGACCGGAACTCTTGGCTGGTTGATAGTGGGGCCTCAAAACATATGACAGGATACAAGAACATTCTCTCAGATTTTAGAAAAAGGTCTTGTTCAGTGCAAGTACAACTTGGAGATAACTCATGCCACGAGATTAAAGGAATTGGTTCCACCTCTCTTCAGCTAGAGTTTGATTCCATCATTCACGTTGATGAGATCTTGTATGTTCCTGGATTAAAGAAGAACCCATTGTCAGTGGCAACACTTGAAGATAAAGGTTAAAAGGTGGCATTCATGGATGGAAAAGCTGTCCTCTGGCCAAAGGATGGACAATTAAGTTCAACATAAGTCATTGGAATACGAGAAGGGGGTCTCTACAAAGTCACGAATCATTTTTCTCATGCACTTGCTCATAACACAGTCAACTCCAGCGAGCTGTGGCATAGAAGATTCAGTCACCTGCACTTCAAGGCACTTCCAGGACTTCGATCAATGGTAAGCGGTATGCCTCTTATTCCCTCCGATAACAATGAAGTATGCAAAGGTTGTTTACTTGGAAAAAATACAAAGAAGTCCTTTTCTCATAGTAACAGTAGATCTGAAGAAATTTTAGGACTTATTCATTCTGATATCTGTGGGCCAATGTCATCTCCTTCCTTGAATGGTTATCTGTATTATGTTATATTTATTGATGACCTTTCTAAAAATGTTGGATTTACTTTCTAAAATTGAAAAGTGAGGCATTTGCTAAATTTAAAGAATTCAAGGCATTGGTAGAAAATCAGACAGGGAAGCACATTCAGATCCTAAGATCAGATAATGGAGGGGAATACGAATCCCATGAGTTTGAAGGCTTTTGCAAAGAAGCTAGAATTAAAAGATAGTTGGCAGTCCCCTACAACCCTTAGCAAAATGGTGTTGTTGAGAGGAAAAACAGGACCATATGCGAAGCTGCAAAAGTCATGATGTTTGATCAAGATGTCCATATGTGAGCTAGATTGATGTGACAAACAATCTTCCTTATCACTTATGCAAATGATGTAATTATAATGATTTAGTGCGTTGGCACATGTGACCTTATCCACCATGAGAAGAATGATGAGTTCCCATGTGTAAAAGTCTAGTTGCATGTCAAGTTCAAGTTGTCTAACTCAAGTTGTAAAAGTTGAGTTGCATGTCAAGTTCAAGTTGTCTAACTCAAGTTGACAAAGTCGAGTTGCATGTGAAGTTGGCATGTCGAGTCACAAGTCAAGTCTCAAGGGCGAGTTGTCATGCCATGCAAAGTCAAGTCTCAAGGGCGAGTTGTCATGTCATGCAAAGACGAGTTACAAGTCTAGTTACTGTTATCCCCGATATCTAGGGATAACTAGGAGATCATGTCTCGAGGCCCACAGGTCCTAGACATGGAAGTACCGAGAGCAAGATTGACCTGAGCATGGCCCTAGAGGGCCCATTTTTCTTCTTCTTCGCCAGATTGGTCCTGTCAGCAGCAACAGCTTCCATCACCACCGACTTGGACTTGCATCGACAAGGACTCTTGCTCCATGAGGTAATTGGTCCGAGGTATCATGGTATGTGTCATGTTTGATCATTACAACCTTCTTATACATGCATTAGGTTCCTTCCATTTCTGATGACTGCTTGGATCTTACACTAATCCACTTGACCATTTTTGGGGTGATTGATGGGGTGACTTAGCAAGCTGATATTCATGGGTTTTGGTTAGCCACCAAGGGGGATTTGCAGAGCCATCGTCCGCTCCCACCATATTTATCATTTTACATCTTATCTCCCGCACATCTATCCCATTCCCCTAGTCCGGCCATTAGGATGACCTTTGAGGGTTACACTTTGTCTTGTGGGAAGAAGGGGCTAAAGGCCCAGGGGGTAAAAGCAGCT
>ML858501.1:16035-26202 GCA_009831015.1 Picea engelmannii
AGTTGTAAAGTCAGTCTAAAGGCGAGTTGTAAAGGCATGTATTCAGTTCCTAAGTCGAGTTCACTCATCTCTTCTTTGCGCCTAGTATATACAGAGATCTACCCTTCATTATACACTCATGTTATGCAGCGCAAGAGAGAAGAGAAGATGGATACTGTTTGCAGGTAGCACAAAGAAAGGCATCCACATTCTGGCAACCTCAGTTTTTCTGAAGCACACTCTCATGGTGATGTTGTAATCAGTTTAATCATTCATCTATTTGCTGATAAGGAATTTTTGTTTGCTGGGGTTTTTCTCCCTCTTTGGGTTTCCCCAGGGTAAAATCCCGTGTTATTGTGTGGCCAAATTTTTATGTGCTGTCTAATACTGCTTTATAACTTTAATGTTTCTGCATTATTATTCAGTTAAGTTTTCAGATCTGCACAGTATATTGCAGAAAATAAAAAGTACAGTGAATTCTGAACCTAAGCTCAAAATTTCACAAAAGCAAGACAGAGGACCAATTATTAAAAAATAAAAAGACCTCATACCTCGTACATCCAAATTAATTATTGAAGGGATATTATAAAAATAATCTTAAAGCCATATTCAAAGTTATAAAAAGTGCATAGCTTTATATATTATTTGTGGATAAAGGAGAAGTAAATGTATATACTGAAGTGATCTTTTTAAAAGGGTATTTAATCAAGACACTATTAAATCACTTAATATAAAAGTACTTTTATAAAGTATAAAAAATGTAAAGTGGATATAAAGTATTTTTATAAAGTATAAAAAGGTGTAAAGGAAATATATATATTTAATATTATTGGAGAGAGGAAAGTGAAGATAAAAAGAAAAGAAGGGTGAAGAAAAGTTTTGAAGTACAAGAAGGTACAAATTGATTAAAATTTAAAAATAAATCTTAAAACCAATTCAAGTTTATAAAAAAAAAATGGACAATTCCATATATAAATCGAAATTTTGGAAATAAATGTCTTTTTTGTGAAATGGAGTTTGAGTATATGACAATTTTTAAAAATCAAAATCGCTTTTGTCCGATATGTGGGAAATCGTTTTTTATGGAAGAATATCAAGATAATTCAGAAATACAGTCACAAATATTGAAAGGAGAACTAGGACATTATAAAGCGAGTAATAAAAAATTACAGTTTGAAATTGAGAAGGAGAAATATTTTAATGGGTTAACAGAGAAAGATAATCGTTACTTCAAAGAGTGTATTCGGGAACTCATTGCACAAAATGAAGAACTAAAGACCAAAAGACAAAAAAATGTACAAGACTTACTAGAACGAGATGAAGAAATATTACGAATCAAAATTTACTAGTTAAAATCAGAAAGTCAAAAGACAAGAAGCAAGGGAATAAAAATTCAGAACAAGAAAATCAAGGTCTCAAGGAGAAATTGACTGAAAAATAGGAAGAAATCTCCTGCCTAAGGAACCTTAACCAGAAGTTACTTGAACAAATTAAAATCTTAAAGGACGAAAGAAAGGAGAATCTAGAATCAGAAAAGACGATAGGTTAGAAAGTAAGGAAGAACTTTTACGATTAAGACAACATAATTAGGATTTATTAACTCAGATTAAAAAGCTCAAGCATGATAAGAAGTCTTCACAAGAAGAGATAGATCATAAAACATCATTAGTCAACAAGGAAACAATGACTGACCCAATAGAGAAATTATCCGACATTCAAATTTCGACAGTAGAAAAAGGAACCAATACAAAGTCAGTTCATTTTCAAATTCAAAATAATGCTTACATTGACAAATCACTACAAACATCAAAAGAAGATGATTCCAAGGAAAAGTCACAAGAGATTAGGATGCCTTATCGTCATCCAAATCACAAGAGTCATTACGATCAATGACTAGGAGAAGAGGAAAATAAACAATGTTCTTTTTACCAACAAATAAACTACCACACTGAAAAAGAACGAAGACAAAATCAACAACTTGTAGGGAAGCTTAAAATGAGAATCCCCATCCAAACAATCGATCATCAAACAATTCCAATGAAAGTAGATTTGGGATGGATCACTCCCTAGAAGATGCAACACATCAGTTTGGGAATTCGAAGGTTATATCATCTTGTTTCGTCGAGAGTGGCAACTACAAGCATAGAAGATTTGAGAAGACATTGCGTGCCAGAACAAAAGTTAAAAGGGAAGCCTTCCAGTGATTATGCTTTGAGGACAAAGCGTTTTTAAGGGGAAGGCAATGTTATGAACATAAATATACATATAAAATAGATATTAATAATATAATAATTAAATGATAATTAATAAATAATAATTATTAATAATGAAAGGACATGACTATTGGTTAAGGGCACCCTACGTGGGTATATAAGCGAGCCCTCATTCTTATTTGTAATCATCTTACTATTCATTCTTTATATATATATATATATATATATTTGTCTGTATGGATTTGATTACTATATTCTAGATATTTTGGATCATTTGTGCGTGACGAACTTTGTTTGTCTCAGTTTTCCCTTGAGGGTTTTTCCAGGGGTGTTTACCCAAAATATTTGTGCAATGTGATTGCTTTCAGTTTTATGCTTCTGTTGATTATTTTCGTTAAGTAATCTAGTTGTACAATTATTTAATAAATTGATTTTATTTGGAATAAGTGCCGGGTGCTAGGTTCAGAAATTAACATGGTATCGGAGCTTGGTCTCTGACGGAACCTAGTTGCAATGAAGATCGTTATTTTCTGTAGCGAGTTTTTTTTATGTAGGCTTAAGATGCGGGGTTAGCATTGGGGTTTAATAATTTAAAAAAAAGGAAAAGTGACCGTACAACGTACGACCGCCGTATGAGCTGTACACTGTATAGTCGCGTGAAGATCTGCACATGAAGTGTGGATTGGGCCGATACAGTCTAGTGCTCAGGCTGAGAGGTAGATCCAACTGCATGGAATGTGGAAGTGAAGGAGTTGTGCTGGGTGGACATGTAAGCAATGTCGAGGAGGCCGCCGGGAGAGATAGCACAAGTTGCTGGGCAGTGTGCTCACGAGTAAGGAGTCAACAACATCAAGTGGTTGCGTGAGAGCTGGAGTACACCGCGAGCTGGGAGGAATGGACGTGGTTGCTGGAAGATAGTCGCCAACTGGTGGAGGAGTAGAGCCGCCGGTGCTGGGTTGCTGAAGAGGAGCCACGGGGTCGGCCTATAAGAAGTTGAGTGGAGGCGTGACAGCAGAGTGAAGTGGCAAGGGTGACGCAAAACGAATGTGAGTTTGATCGACAATTGTAGATGACAGAGAGTGGACGGGCATGGTGAAGTCACGATAGATTTGGTAGTAAGTGGAAGCTGTTAGCAACGTAAGGGATCGACCATGAGAGCTAGGCAGTAGGGTAGCCGCCAGCAAGGAAAGGCGGTTGGCAAAGGAATGACCAACAAACGTGGAGGTAGCGGTGGAGGCGGAGAGGAGAATCCATGCGTAGGAGCAAGAGAGATAGAAATTGTCGGTTGAGTGGAGGCTCGAGTTGCTGCGGACAACCGCCACAACCAAGCAGTTGCCAGCAAGGTCGCTGGTTAGCTAGCTAGCCGGGCAGCCTCAGGTTAGCGGGCAGTGGGCAGGCATCTCGGGTAGTATGGAAGATTTCCGAGTAGTCCCGGACAATGGGTAGGCAATTAGGGCAACCCCGGTCAACGGGAAGGAATAGTTGGGCAGTGTCGAGAAAGGACTTGGGAAGCCCAAAAAAATATCCGGCCAGTAGTAGAAGGTTGCGGGCAGCCCCGGGTAGCTTCGGGTAGCGAGCAACAGGATCGGGCAATAGGTCTGGGCAATTGGTTTTGAGTTTTTCAGCAAGTTGTGGAGATGGTCGCATCTGGTTTGCGGTTTGAAGAAAGGTTGGACAGGGTGTCCAACTATAGTTCGTGGAAGGAGAGGATCATGTTGGTGCTAATGCAGAACGATATTTGGGAGTTTTCCAACTCCATTGTGGCCCCACTAGCGGATCCAAAAGATCTATCCGCCCATAAGATAAAGGATGTGAAAGCCAGGAGAATTATCCTAGACGGAGTGAAGGATCACTTGATCCCTCATTTATCAAGAAAGACAATTGCCAGTGACATGTAGGAGCCTCTTTAGAGTATTTTTAGATTAATAATGAGAATCACAAAAAGGTGTTGAGAGAGAAGCTTAGAGACACGAAGATGACAGGATCAGATACGACGACGACTTATCTCACTCGGATCCGACAGGTTTGAGATGAATTTGCTGCAATAGGGGAAGCAGTGGATGATTCAGAGTTGGCGAGGACGACACTCAAAGGCGGATCGTGGCACGAGAGAAGCTCCCTGATTGGTCAAGGTTGTGGGATGACTTTGCTCAGGAGGAGCTTTGGGATGAAGAGTTGATTGGAGGCAGGTAGAAGAATGATGATGAGAACATTTCTCTTGCCAACCAGGTAAAGAAGGGCAAGTTCAAGAAGTTTGCCAGTGGAGAGTCTACCTCTCAAAACGACAAGAAGGAGGACATGAGCAAAGTCAAGTGTTATGCATGTCGCAAGTTTGGGCACTATGTAGGTCAATGTTCGAATAAGAAGGGTGGAAATGAGACACAACCAGAGGTAGCTGCGTCGGCAAAGGCTCAAGTGGATGAGTTTGCCATAAAGTTTGAATAAATAGAGTTCTTATTTGTTTCCCAGACTTCTTTGGGCACCATATTAGCTGGTTCATGGCTAATAGATAATGGAGCCACATGTCATATGACAGAAGCACGAGAGTTGTTTGAGAGATTCACAGAGTCTGACTCAGATATGCATGTGGAACTTGGTATGGGCACCAACATGTAGTGAAGGGATCTGGGATAGTGCCATTCCGTATGGAGTCAGGAGGTGTGTTGAGAGTGACGAATGTGCTATGGGTGCCAGAACTCAGTAGTGTGCTATCGGTCTTTGCGATTGAGAAGAAGGACTTTGATGTACTATTCTAGGATGGACAAGTGCTGATCAATCCCAGAGGATCTAACTCAAACACAACAATTGTTTTTGGAGTTAGAGAGAGAAACTTGTATAGGCTAAAAAGCCAACCTATGCGAGCTATAGCAAGCAACAGAGTGACAGAGGACAAGGAGTAGGTAGCTTCAAAGGTTGAGCAACTCAGAGGGAGTCAACCTTCAGGTTCATGTGGGAAGGAGCAACGTTCCAAGTCTATCCAGAAGAAGTCATGGTATGAGATGACCATGTAGGATGCTCGGGAGCAGGAGGCTTCTAGGAGCATGATCAACAAGTCTTCAAAGCAGGGTCCGAGTGAGATGGCAGGGATCGCTTTCATGTCAGAGGGAGCAACTAATAAGTGGATTGGAGAGCAGGCATGGTAGTAGATCTGATAGCGAAGATAGAGCCACCTCCAAGTTGTAGAAGTACCTTCCTTTCTAAGAGGGAGTGTTGATGTATTAGCATTGGGCATGTACTTCCACATAGTCTCGGTGTCTAGCATGTGGAAGTTGTCCTTGAAACCTCTCAGAACCTTAGGAAAATCACTTTATGATCAATAATTAAAGTGAATGACCTTTTAAAATTAATTGAGATTAATTAAGTTAAATGCCTAAGTTATTGGCATCATTAACTTAAGTGAGTTGATTAAATCCAAGCCATTAGATCTAAAGTGAAGGTGAGATCTAATCTTAGCTTTTGATCACTTTGGAGGAGATCTAGGGTTTTGGATTTAGGGTTAACTCAATGTAATAAAAGACAACCTAGGTGAGAGGATGAGACACACACAGAGAGTGAGGAGATCTCATTGATTGGGTGAAGAGCAGTTCATCCAAGTGTGAGTGGGTAGGGATGAGGAAAGGTGCAAAGGGGCAGGAAGGGAGATAACAGCCAGATGGGCTAGGCTATTGCTGCATTGTATTCCTCTGATGGGCCATTATCCCAGGATGGGAGCCCAAGATTTTAATGAATAAAATATTAAAATCAACAAGGTATTGGTTTTCTCGTCGAGGTTTTTCCAGGGGTGTTTACCCAAAATCTTTGTGCAATATGATTGGTTTCAGTTTTATGCTTCTGCTGATTATTTTCGTTAAGTAATCTAGCTATGCAGTTATTTAATAAAGTGATTTTTATTCGGAATAAGTGTCGGGTGCTAGGTTTAGAAATTAACAAGTCTGAGGCAGAATCCGACCCACAAAGTACCCATGCAATGTGTTGTTTGAGCTTATCATAGACAACAAAATATTCATCAATGGCAATATCAATGTGAGTTTCATCGGAATCTCATTACCTTGTGATACACCTTGGCAACAAATTTTTGGTGGGCCTTCGGCAACACCATCATTGCACATGTTTCGTCTTTGGACATTCAAATTATGAGAATTTTTAGTAACACCAACCTTGAGCAGTAAGGTGGCCATTATGATCCCCCCTTAAAAGTTAAGTCTGATGGTGAGGTCACACAGCCACTAGGGTGAGTGCACGAGAGTGGGGATGTCAACCGAACTCGTAAATGCAAAGGGATGAAGTTTCTACAACTACAACCTAGTCACACATTGTTTGTATCTTTTAATGATCTTAAAGCGACCTTTAAGAACTTTAACTTGCTCCCTACCTCATTTATGTAACAATCTTATTTTCCTTTTTATGTCTGATTTCGATGCAAAGTTTTGACAATAGTTTCAAAAGAGAGTTAAAGCAGTTAGATGACTGATCATGGTTTTGCTAATGCTGAGGTTGTCACGTCTTATTTTCACCACTTTTTTAAAGCATATTCACAAGAGACTAGTGTACTTGGCATCAAACGAATTCATGATCTCAGAGATCTTAGATGAG
The DNA here is from genome assembly GCA_009831015.1 of Picea engelmannii. NCBI lineage: Eukaryota > Viridiplantae > Streptophyta > Pinopsida > Pinales > Pinaceae > Picea > Picea engelmannii. The sequence continues at coordinate 22,821 of ML858501.1, forward strand.
GGGTCTTCTTGAGATACAAGTCTTTCTGCATTGACCTCAGGATATATTGCTAGTTTATCACTTACCAGGGATTTTTGTGTATACTTAAAGTTAATACCATAAGGTTTTGATATCCTCTTGATTGGAGATGCCTTGTATGCTACTTACTGAATCACTCTGGCAACCTGTAGTGGTCTGACTATGTAGACATTTCCAAACCTTGGAGGTGTATTGCATTCTTTTATTTGATTTACCTAGGGACACAATACTGGCAAAACTATCACCTTGGATTGAAGAGGCATTGAAATGATGGTGACATTATCAGAGGAAGAATTCCTGCTGCTCAAGTATCAGATTTTAAAGCAACCCTAAGGGTAGATTCCTGTGCTTCTCCAGGTATGTGAAGAGTCTCTACGCTAAAAATGTTTTGTTATATCCCTTAAGCAGGTTTGCATGTCCTGTTTGATGCCGAAGTTCTGTCATGCTGTCAAAATCGAAGGGGGTAGGGAGGGTGCATTCCTGGAAGGGGGTTCTCATGTGCTAAATCTAGCATGCTGGCTAGGACCGTGACCTAAAAAATTGCCTTTACCCTTGTATTGGTTACCAGGAATACTAGTAAATACTAAATAGTCTAACTAATAAGTAACATAGCAAAAGAAATCTAGGGGAAGAATGATTTAAAAACTACTCAATGGCCCCTGCTTGGGCCTCATATAAGGAATCTTTCTGTTTTTCTTCAGTAGAGACCTCTCTGTTTTTTCATATTTTTCTGGTGCTTCCAAATACCTTTCTTCGGATTGATTCTTGTAGCTTTGGTTCTGTCAAATCACTTGCAAGTTGCATGATAACTTATGCTTGGTTGATTATATGGTATTTACAAATTCTTGTTCACATATTTTGCTACTAAACTTTTTGAAAGTTTAGGTGCATAGCATATGACTATATACTTCTGAATTCTTCTTGAAAATTACTCTGTTTTGAAACAGTTTATTAAATTTTACCAAGTATTTAGTACCAACTACAGCATGTTGCAGAGTATTGACCCTCGTTGCCATCAAGTAACATGTATTTATGTGATCCTATTGTCACTGAAGTTATCGATACTTTCCATCACAAAGGTCATATTTGCAATTTTCCATAAGGATTGGCATAATGACCAATGCGAAAATGTTTCCCCCTGGATGTCATCACAAAGATGGTTTTGTTTTATATTATCACCGTGTCTTTGGTTTTTGCCCCTTGACATATTTTGTTGCATGTTATTTTGAATCACAGGAAGTAAATCAGCGATCTTTCCAACAGTTGCAAGAGTATTTAAATGCGGCAAAGGGTAATAGCAGCCCTCAACATCATGTTTATCATTTTATATTCTATCTCCATAAAGATGCTGCTACTCAAAAGCTTGAGAAAGTGGAGGTTGTACTACCCCGTCCACAGGTCCGGTATGTTTCCCCAGATAGGGCAGAAATTCTTCCAGCTACTCGTGCAGCTCTTGGAAACCTTCTATTTTCATGTGGATTGTCAAAGCATGTTAAAGGGGGCTTGATGTCTGAGGAAGAGGATCTAAGACTCTCTGATCTCTTTCAGCAGGCATCCGAAATACAAAGGCAGAAGGAGGTGTCTCTTCTGGGTTTGGAGCAGAAGCTGGTAGTTGTGAAAAATGCACTCTGTGTAGGACGTGGAATCAGAGTGTCAGTTTGTTCAGCACTGGCTGGCTTAACACTAAGAGAACAATTAGCATTGTTGCAAAGATTGGGTAAAGCTTTAGATCTATGTAAAGATATAAATTTGCGTGGACATGCAGTTTTGATTGGTGATTGTTATGGAGTGGATAATCTTGGGAATCTCTGGTTAAATCATGAAGACAGTGAAGAGAAGTGGTCTTCATTTTTCTCTGCTGCTGATCTTGTCACAGCTTTAAGATATAAGAAGGAAGCAATGCTAAGACGGGGTTTGGAATTCAAAGTGGCAAAGTTGATGGAGATAGAAATGATATTTACACATGATTCCTTATCAATTCACCCACATTATTCCCAATTTCTCAATGAGATTGCTGAAGGTGCTCTACAACATGGAGCAGTGGGTGGAGGGAAATTTCATGAGCTACCAATCAAAGTTACGGGCAATCCAGAGGAACTCGGATGTGGTGCAACGGAGGAAATAGGCAGCCCCATGTCTTTTGAAGTGGATGAAACTATGGGATATGTGACAGTTCCTGTATATGAAAGTCTAACAAATCTATATAAATTTATTGAGCAGCGAGGTGAGGAAGCTCTGGCATCGAGGCAGAGATTCAAGCAGCTAGAAGAGCATCTAGAAGGGATGAAGACAAGGACAAGGAAGATCCTTAAACTGAGGCACCTTAGTTTTGACAATGGTCTGTCTAGGGATAAATGTATATCGGCCTGTACTCGGTTGTTGAGAAATGCGCATGAACTTACTCGGTACACTGAAGGTCTTTCAATCTGTGTATCAAACGAGCATAAACTTCCTCAGTCTGGCTCTAAACGCCCATTATGTTTAAAATGGGATTTCAGCATTTCTGATCTTTGACAAGAATCTCCCCATTTCAAAGAAAAAGAATATTTGGCATTAACAGAGGCTTTCCTATCATATATTTCGGACTGTATTTTTTGTTCATTATTATTGCTGCTGCTCTAGTCTCGTTGAGCAAATGAAGTAGCATATTGCATAGCCAACAGTATCTAGAATTTGTAGCTCCAATAGAAGCATGGCATATGCTTCAATTTGAAAACTCGTATACTAATTTATAACTGTAAAACCTCTCTACAAGTTCATTGGCCTATAGTTGAATTTAAGTAGGGGGTGTTTACTACGAGGAGATCGAGGTTAACTCTATCTACAAACACAGTGAAGGGCTAGTCTACCCTTCCATTTCACTTTCAAATTCCATTATTTTATTTCAAACCCAATGTCTTTGTTTTGGAAACATATAATCAATAAAACCATAAGCGAGCTCAAATTTTTTATTTGAATACTTAAAAGGGTTTATTTATCTCTATCATAATGGATTTCCTCATGCAACCCCTACTCTAGTAATTTTTTTAGTCCTCTGTAGTTGTTATAAACAAAGGTCCAAAGTAGTCATCAATATCAGCCAACTTATGTAATACTACATAAATTAAAGTTGTACAAGAGGATCTTCATTGGCTGAAAAGTAGGTTGACTTTATAGGCAAGTCCATATGACATTTTATCTGTACAAAAAAAACTAGGGTTGTACAAATGTATGCCCACATGAAAATATAATTGCTCATTTTTATGTAAATGAATGAGCTGGCTTGACCAAATAGGATATATATATTTGGAGGACTCGTACAAAGCAGAAAACCTCCAATCTGGCCAATCCATATATATGGATTGGCCAGATTGGAGGTTTTCTG
>WSFP011402362.1:0-26201 GCA_009831015.1 Picea engelmannii
TTAGACCACTCGGATGCCACTTGTCAACCCGTGATTGAACCACCTGTGTTGCCTAGTTAGCTATATGATCAATCCACATGGCACCTTAGGGTGTAGCCACATCACTTGTATGGTCATGCCACATGTCACTGTACATACATGACACATGTCCTTTTTACCTCGTTGACTTTTGACTTTGACCTTGGTTGACTTGAACTTTGATTGCCCATAACTTTTACATATGAGCTCTGTTTGAATTGTTGTTTGCATCGTTGGAAAGCTGACGACAAGCTCTATGCAATGATGGCATTTTTAAGACTATTTGAGACGGTCAAATTTTAAAGATTTATGAAACCCCTATGACCTCTGTGAGCGTTCTGGATCCTTCTGGACCTCTATGAGAGTTTCTTAGATCCTCCAATATCAAATCTACAAAGCCTGGTAATTTTTTAGACTGGATTCTATTTCCAAATAAGTCCATAAAAATGTTTTAACCCATTGGAAGTATATTTTCTAGTCACTAATAACTTTTGGCATGGAAAATAAGAGATGGCTCCAAGGTTGAATTGGGTTTAGATGTTGTGTTGGGTGTTAATAGACATATCTAGTTAGATGACATGATTGCCAACTTACAAGATAGGGTTTATTGTATTCTTGCACATACTAAAGATGATATCTCTACTAATATGTGGCCTCGTAGATGAATATAGGCTCATACAATTGGTTTGGCGGGGGTCGTTGTCCCTTGACCAAGTTTTGGGAGATCGTTGGTCAAGTTCGACCTATTTTGGGACTTCGACAGCTTATCGAAGACAAAGCACAAGACGAAGCAGAGATCGCGGGATCTCGACCCCTTTTTGGGTCCTTTTTGGGATTTGGGATTATGTAATGGGTATGGGATGTCAACCCATGGGTTTACGCATGTTTAGGCCTATTTTGTAAAGTATAAATAAGTAGCTAGGTGACATAAGAGGAGCGACCGATAAACTAAGTGCTAAGTGCAAGTGTGGTTTGTAAATGCTTTGTGCATGTTGTGAGAGACTTGCAGAGCTAGGTGCAAGTGGTTGTAACAAGACTGTGAAGGGCTTTGTGCTGTAACGCAAGGAAGAAGGATCTAGCGAGTTGCGCATATCTTCTGTCTTATGTGGAGTAGGGTTGTGAGGCTCTGTGCATGTAACCTATTGAAGAAGATAATAAAGAATAAGAGTCGGTGGACGTAGCCCCAGGGTGGGGGTGAACCACGTATATGCTGTGTGATTCTGATCTGTGTGATGTTCTGATGTATTTAAGTGTTATTTTCTAAGTGCTTGATATAGATAGATAGATAGATCTGTTTATGCTTTATGCTTATGATGAATCTAGATGCTAGATCTGACATAGGTGAATGTGCTTAGTGCTTGAATCAACTAGATCTGGTCCATTTCTTTATGCTAAGTGCTTAGATACATTAGATCTAGGTGAATGTTGCGATGCTCTGTTTTATCTGTGAAGTGGATATTGGTTAAATAATGATGAACTAATGGTGCTAAGTGCTCTATTAAGTATTATAATCACAGATCTGTGTCCTAGCTAAGGTTGTAGACATCTGAGTTTTGCAACCACCCCTGCCTCTACCTCGGGTGAGACTTCATCTGCTTCGCAGGTGTTTTCCAAAGGGGCGATAGTTAGGATTTTGTTGGTGCGCTGTTGTAGCATTGAACCCTGGGTTTTCCCCTGTGCCAACAAATGGTTCCGTTGTCGGGACCTGAAACTGTGATTGCTGGGAACTGAGGAAGAAGAAGCTTTGTGCAAAGATTCGATCTAAAATTGTGAAAGCTCTGTGCATAGATCTGTTGCTCTAGTGCGCAGTACTCTACTTCGTTTGACAAGCTCTGTGCTAAGGAAAAGAAGTCCAATCTGAAGAAAAGAGGTAAGATCTAAAAGCTTTGTGCTCTGATAAAGGTAAAAGTGAGATTTTTTTTATTAAAAGAGGTAAGATCTGAAAGCTTTGAATAGTGAAAAGTTCTAGATCTGAAAGCTTTGTGCTCTGTAGAAGTAAGATAAGTGGAAATTTTTGTTTCAACAGTATGGATCTAGATATGTTTGATAGATTCTATCCTAGCTTGCAAACTAGGGTATCAATAGATGAAAGAAGATTTGATATGAGTAGATCTAATAAGAATAGTGAAAAATATGTTGTACCTATGCATAGAAAGAATGTTTGGACTAATAAGTGTATGCAGGATCCTAGAAAGAAATGTTTGCAGGTTAGCCACCATGATCCTAGCACATAGTACAAGAAAGGTTGGGGATCATTTAAACGAAAGAGAGGATTAACCCTCTGTTACAGTTGTAGAAAACCTGAACATCTTGCTAAAGAATGCACTGGGAGAAGACCTAGTTGTCTTTGTTGTAAAGTTATGGACCATGAAGTATTGGATTGTCCTAGAATGATTGCTAAGCTTGAAGAAATGAACATGAGACAAGAAAACCCCAGGGCAGATCCAGAAATCAATATTAGGACAAAATCCCAGGAAGAATCAGAGAAAGTATTGCTACAGATAAGAGAAACCCTGAATGATCACGGGCATGTCATCTTATCAGAGATCTTCAAAGAAAAATAATGCCTTGAAGTAAGAATAGGAGACTTCGACATTGACTGTGTTCTAGATGAGGACACACAGGTGAATATCATGACATAGAGAACTTGGGAAGCTATAGGGAGGCCTGCTATGATTCCTTCATTAGGAGGAATAAGACTATTCAAAGGAAAGTTGATAAACCTATGTGGAAAGCTCACCTGAATACCTATGAATGCCAATGGAACTTCGACAGAGGAATATTTTGAGATTATTAAATTTAATAAGAATAGTGCCCCATTTACCATGCTACTAGGAAAACCTTGGATTGAAAGAGATCAGGCTAGAAGGAAAGAAGAAGAAGAAGTTTTAGAACAATAGAAGCAAGAGTTAAAAGAATTCATGACTAGAAGGATCACACACTTGATTGAAGAACATACGAACAGATCGAAGCTATTTAACACTAGAGACCTAGATGTCGAAATTGCAAGAACACTAGAAGATCCACAGAAGATTGAAGTACCTATTCCAGATAAAGAAGAAGGATTACCCTCGAATCTTAGGAAAGAATCTCAACAACGCGAAGTAACTATGCCAAAAAACGATAAGAATCAAAACGAAAAAAGGCATACCGAGACGAAGCTCACTGGGAAGAAGGCTAGAAAGCTAAGTAAGAAGAGAGCTAAGTTGCAGAAGGTTTCAGAGGGAACCTCACAGAAGGAAAATTTGCAAAATTGGAGCTTTGTCGGGATATCAGAACAACGACATATGGCACTTCACCATGGCAAAGCAATATAGCCGTTGGGGACATTATAATCGTTAAACCAACGGTCCGAACGAATATAAATACATTTATGGACAAACAACTCGCCATCTGACCATTGGGACTGCACCATAATGGACATAACAGAGTTAATGAAGGCTTCATACCCATTTCAAGCGATCTGTTACCGAGTTACCTATTTATCACGTCGCGCCATGCACCGAGAACACTTTTTCCAACTGAGAGTTTCAGCCCGCAGACTAAGTTGATTTTGCACCGTGATCATCGTGCTCTTGCTCTCTATCTCATTACTGTGTCTAAGTTACTCCCCAAACCCGAGATTTTTAAACCTGAGTGTGTATGTCGGATGAGTTGAGCACAACAGAGAAAGATGTTGAAGAAGTTTTGATCGACCTCATGACTGAATGAGTCATGTCGATGTCTACAGGTGTACAAGCATCATCGACGAGAGGACTCCCAACCTCTCCATCCACTGCTCATGGAGCCGGACCATCCCGACCATCAGATGAAAAGAAAACTAAGCATAGGAATGATCTAGCGAATGCCAAATTGATCCCAACCATATTACCCACCTATATACCACCTCTGAGCAGCGTAATAAATCGAGACAAGGTGCCCAAAGATTTCGAATAAACCTTGGTTACAACATACCTTCCGAAGGGGATACGCGCAGTTCGAGCAGACCAAGATAAGATTGCAGGGTTGAACTTTAGCAACCTCAAAGATCGCAAAGTTTATAACATGCTCGCCCCACATAAGTACCTGACCATAACTAAGGTGAATAATTCGAAGATAATCCCCCAGTTGTGGCCTATGAACCTCGCGCAGTCCACCTTGCTCAACGTCATGCAAATTCCCCACTTCGGAAGACACCAAGAGGTGCATGTGTCAAGTTGTTGTTGTCTTGTTACCATGGAGGTTATTTTTTGCTAAACTGCTGTATAACAGTTGATCTGATGCTGATTAATCATATCACGGGCTTGAGTATGCAAGGACCTGATCCACAAGATTTTTACCCTGGAAAATCCACGGATCACGCTCTAGCACAGAGAATGAAGGACACTTATGGCGATGTCGAGAAGGGAACACAAGGCTACAAAGTAGCTTCTATCCAGAGTGGCGTGCCTCGCCTGTCAGTTAATTGTAGGGAAGTTAGTACGAAAGAACCGACCTACCCAAGTCACTGGTTTTGTAGTCGACCTCGCAAGGAAGTGTGCGGAAGGCCTTTAGATGAACTGGAAGAAGTACCTGGTGAACCAGTTGGAAATCGATTGCGGAGAAGCACATGATCAAGGATATGAATTTCATTTCAGATGGCTCTTGATTCTTATATCTTTTATTGCCTGGGAGCTATCGGAAGGTGCGACCTTCCCGGACATCGAGCCTTTTGTAACACTAGCCGAGAAGTTCAGTACACTGTGGTATTCAAGCGATATGAATAAACAATGGTAGTCAAATGTTGTTTTTCATACCTACTACAATCAACTGAAGATAGCCATCCAGTCCGAGCCTCGCATGACTCTGAACACTCTACATCGGTTTAGGCCTTTGATGAAGTTCAATGTAGATCAACATTTTATTTACATCACAGCGCGCACCGATGAACACAAGCAACAACTTCAATCCTACTATAAGCGGACGGAGGAGGACTTTGAGGAGATCGCTAAGGATTGGTCGGCAGACCTCCTTATTCCAGCAGACCCTGTGGAGATATCTGACATCGATAGCCCAGAAACAATGCAGGATACACCCAGACCTAGCAGGACAAAGAAGATTGAAGAGGTCCAAGGATTAGACAGTGCATCCGTGAAGACTGCTTCCATATCACCAGAGCAAGGAGGTGATGGTGAAGAGTTGAATGACAAAGAAGTTGAACAGAAGCAAGAAGAAGAGGTTGATCCCTTGAAGAAGAGGAAGGGTTCACCTCTGAAACATTCCTCCCAGAAGAAATCGAGGGCTTCCATGACCAAGATGCAGACTGTCCTCACCTCTGATGACTTTGACTTCCTCATAGTAGCCCTGCAAGATGCTTCGCTGGAAATAGCAGAGAAACAAGAAGTAAAGAAAGAGGAGAGTGTATGATCGAATTGAGACTGAACTTCGAGGGGTACAACAGGCCCTACAGTCCAGCTGCACAGTCTCCATTGCATCGGGAGAACCAGAATTGGGAGATGAGCCAACCCAACTCCACCGCCTAGCCGATAAAGTCGAAGCTTGCCTTCGACGAGCGCAGGAAGAAACAGAGGAACCCACCTAGGATTTGACACAAGTACAAGGAGTACTCGTAGAGAAACGGAGTGCTGCAGAACATGAAAAGATTGCTCTCCAAGTGAAGTTTGATGAAGAAAAAGCACATCTACAACAAGAAAAGGAACATTTTCTCGCGGAGCAACTTGAAGTAAAAGAAGCACTCAATAGAGCACTTCGCTCTGTGACCATCTTAGAAATCAAGCCAGATGATCGAGTTACACAACAGGTGAACCAGCTCACATAAGCCATCCAACAACTTCAACAACGCATAACATATTTGGAGCTACGCACTGTACCTGAGACCCCACAAGATGTAAGAGACCAGAGAGAAGCAACCGCCCGGAGCGCAGTTGAAAGGATAAAGGATCTTACCCTGGAATGTAAGCAGCTCATTGATCACAGTGCCCAGACCTATGAACAACTCATGGAGAACCCATAATTGAAGGCATTGGAGTCACAGCTCCAAGAGGCGAAGTATCAAGCCAAAACGATACAGGCGCAGCTGAAGCCCCTGTTAGCTGCAAAAAGAATGAAGAGATCCCAAGAGCAGCGGACTGCCCAACAACAGATCCACACTATCCAGAGCAGAGTTATGGAGGTAACTCAGAAACTCCAACCTGTACAAGAAAAGGATTACCAATTGTTTATAGAGGTAGAAGGCCAAGGAGCAGAGTTAGAGCAAGTTGTCACTACAACTGAACAACGTCTAGAGGGACCTATCAACGATGCAGTCATCCAAGAGTTTGTTGAACAGGAGGCCGTAGCACAACAACAAGTCGAAGAAGCTTGAGCCAAGCTCGAGGCGTTCGAAGTAGAACTAGTCAGACCAGAGTGACTCGGGACGAGTCACTGGTGAGTGTTGGTGGCCTATTGGCCCTTGACTAAGTTTTGGGAGATCCTTGGTCAAGTTTGACCTATTTTGGGACTTTGACAGCCCGTTGAAGATTGAGCGCAAGATGAAGCAGAGATCGCGGGATATCGACCCGTTTTTGGGTCCTTTTTGGGATTTGGGATTATATAATGGGTATGGGATGTCAGCCCATGGGTTTAGCCATGTTTAGGCCTATTTTGTAAAGTATAAATAAGTAAGTAGCTAGGTGACATAAGAGGATCGGACGATAAGCTAAGTGCTAAGTGCAAGTGTGGTTTGTAAATTCTTTGTGCATGCTGTGAGAGACTTGCAGATCTAGGTGCAAGTGGTTGTAACAAGACTGTGAAGGGACTTGTGCTGTAACGCAAGGAAGAAGGATCTAGTGAGCTGCGCAGATCTTCTGTCTTATGCGGAGTAGGGTTTTGAGGCTATGTGCATGTGACCTATTGAAGAAGCTAATAAAGAATAAGAGTTGGTGGACATAGCCCCAGGGTGGGGGTGAACCACGTATATGCTGTGTGATTCTGCTCTGTGCGATGTTCTGATGTATTTAAGTGTTATTTTCTAAGTGCTTGGTATAGATATATAGATAGATCTGTTTATGCTTTGTGCTTATGATGAATCTAGATGCTAGATCTGACATAGGTGAATGTGCTTAGTGCTTGAATCTACTAGATCTGATCCATTTCTTTATGCTAAGTGCTTAGATACATTAGATCTGGGTGAATGCTGCGATGCTCTGTTTTATCTACGAAGTGGATATTGGTTAAGTAATGATGAACTAACGATGCTAAGTGCTCTATTAAGTATTGTACAGATCTCTGTCCCAGCTAAGGCTGCAGACATCTGAGTCCTACAACCACCCTTGCCTCTACCTCGGGTGAGACTTCATCTGCTTCGCAGATGTTGCCGAAAGGGCTGGTAGTTAGGGTTTTGTTGGTGTGTTGTTGTAGCATTGAACCCTGGGTCTGCCCCTGTGCCAATAGGGTCTCATGTAGCTCTATGGGAGAAATATATTAGTCTTCTAAAGAGGGCTCACATTAGAATCAAAGACGAGCCACACTTTTTGCTTGAGCACATAACAAGTTTGGAAGTCATTATATAGCACATCTTGGTTGTAAAACTCTTTATGGCACAAATGTCCAAGGGACAATTTGGTGGTGGAAATCCATATGGAAACTAAAAGTGCCAAAGAAGACAAGAAATTTTTTGAGGTTGTCATTAAATAATAAGGTATTGACGTGGGAGAATTTGTAAAAGAGAGGGAGATAATGCCCAAGTATACGTATGTTCCGTGGTTTAACCAAAGAGACAATTGTTCATGTATCAGTTCAATGTCCATTTGATCAACATGTGTGAAAAGAGGTAGAGGCCACTACTAGAGTCCGAAATGTGTAGATCAATTTGTCTATGGAGGAGTGCATGAGGAAATGATTTGAAAGAAAAGGAGTTGAAATAAATTAGGGCCTTAGATTGTGTCAACTATTGGGGTATTTGGTTGGTAAGGAATTCTCGTCTTTTTGAAGAAAATTTTCTTCATCCATTTCAAATTATTTATAGATTTGAAGCTTTAGTATATTGTAAGTTTACCTCCAAAAACAAAACCACCAAGACAATTGGACAATCTTTGGATAGACAATTTAGTACCTTGGGGATTCTTTGATGGAGCCTAGAGAAGGATATTTTATCTTAGTAGTGGGGGCGGGTGTTGTATCTCTCGAAATCTAACTTCATCTGTTTCAAGGTGGGTTTAGGCATTGGATCAAACATTTTTGTTGAGTTTAAAGATATATTTTTTTTGTTAAAGTGTGCAATGCATATATACCTTAAGAAAGTATAGATCTTTTCAAACTCCATATTGGTAATTAATTGGATGTCTAAAAAGGGGTACTTGACTAATAAAAATCTTAGGCCATTGGGGGAATTGCAACTTAACACTACTGGATCTTTTGATCAAATCACTTTTACTCATGTATTTAGAGAACATAATCAAGAATCATATAAGATTTTGAGGAGGGTCAATGTATTCCAAAGGGCACTATCATAAGGGAGGAAGTTTCAAATGATGGCTTGATCTAGACTATGTCTATGTTAGGTCCTGGCCCAATGTAGTAATCTTAGCTTATTTCATTTTTCATTTACTTTTGCTATTATTTGTTACGACTTCTAGACTAAACTTTTTGAATTGTTTGCATAAATGAAAGCCTAGAGGGTCAATGTATTCCAAAGGGCACTATCATAAGGGAGGAAGTTTCAAATGATGGCTTGATCTAGACTATGTCTATGTCAGGTCCTGGCCCAATGTAGTAATCTTAGCTTATTTCATTTTTCATTTACTTTTGCTATTATTTGTTATGACTTCTAGACCAAACTTTTTGAATTGTTTGCATAAATGAAAGCCTAAATCCTATTATAAGAAGTGTATGAGAGTGTAGGTGAGGGCAAGGTGTTTTATCTAGAGTTTTGGTGTTATTTTTGGACATAAATAGTTCTTAGTTTTCAAAAGGATGTAATATCTGCGTATCATATTCGGATCTAATCTTTATGTGTCATCCCAAGACACTTGCCGAATGTAATTTCGATTGAATTTTAAATGTAAATTGTGATTTTTATCCAAAAATATAAATAAATAAATAAATAAAAATAAAAATAAAAGAAAGAAAGAAAAGAAAGTTGCAATGGTTCATTGGATCATTCCAATGGTAAATTGTTATCGCGTAGATTGGGTTGGAATGCACCATCTTGTGTTTGAAAGCTGAATATGCAACATGCACTCTATATCACAAGGGTTTGAAAAAGCAGGATGCCTTTAGTACCTTATTTAGATCTAAGAAACAATTAAGACCTTGGGAAAGGGAATTAAAGTCCCCTAAAGGTCAAAACAATGTAAAATACATTGAAAAGATCTTGATATCAAGATATTTGTAGGTTTTCTTTTGAAACCTATGGACCTCCCCAAGTTCACCTTAGATACCCATAGATCCATAACTAAACAAAAATAATTGCATGCTCACTTCTTATTAGGCATGCACAACATCTTTTTTGGATGGGCAATGACTTAGACGTTGCACGAAGGATGGAGAGGAAACTTAAGAGGCATCCCAACTTGATTTTGGGTGTCAATAATATTATTGTGGATAAGCATTTAATATTTTTGGATTTGTAGTGTAAGTTTGTTGATATCAAGGCCATGTTGCCCTTTTGTAGTTGGAACCCTCTAGTGAAGTTTTGCTAGCTATTTATTAAGAAAACCTACGCGGTTTATCTTCCTTTTACCCATTGTGGGAATGGTGAGACTCTAACACATATTTTTTGTTTTTTCCCTTAGCCGCCTCTACCTAAGCCTGGGCAAAGGTCCTTTTCTAGTCATACCTTCCAACCTCCCTCTTAGGGAGAGTGGATATCTAAGGGGATATACATCTATGGTCTATTGAATTCACATTTGATTGATTTCTCATGTGAAATGAAGAACTTTATTTTCTTTGGAAACAACACAATGATGTGATATTTGGAAAGCATGAGCCTACCCATTGTTGGCCCCTTTATTTTGACACAATGGTGCCAAGTTAGTCGACAAGGAATGAAAGTCACACCACCTAGTTTTGGAACCATAAGGAGATCAAGAAGCAAAATTTGTTGGAGAAGAAGGTATTGGGATAGAGAGTGGGTTCTAAGGGATATGATCCTTGGTTTTGAGAAGATAAAGTGATATAAGATTGAAAGAATCCATGAGGAACAATGAAAATATATTAATGCCATAGATTGTGAGATAATAGACCCTAGATTTGAAAGGTATTATGTCACTAAAGAGAAATTTGTTTATAAGTGTACAATGTGTGGCCTGGGAAAGGGATATTGGTTTTCCCTCCTTGTGAAGATAACATCCCTCATATACACATAAGGGATACCAAACACGACACCATGTACATCAATATTCATTGCATTGAATTATATTTCATCAATAAAATTTGTATTGATAACAAATATAAGCTTATATTGGTTGATAAATTTGAACTCTACATTCTTATTCACCTAACCCAAAGGGTATGGATGGGGATGGTCATGCATTTCTAAACCAAGCTTACTTGCAAAGTCCTTTACAATGAAGGTTGACTATGAACCATAATTGAACAACTCATCTACTATGTTTTTCTTGATCTGGATCTTGATATGGAATACCTATGGAATCTCCTTCTCCTCTTTATGGTGGAGGCTACCCAAGTTCACCTCCTTCTGCATTGTTGTGAAAAAAATATTTTCATCCATGTCTGAGCTATTTTTGTCTCCTTTATTGGTTCCATTACAAGATTCTTCTTCATGGAATCTCTTGCTTGGGGATTCTAGTATTCAACTCTAGAAGAAATTTCCAATATGTTTCTTTCGTCTGACCATCAATGTTTCAACGATCACAATGGTTATTAGGGTCCTTGCACATATATGTCACATAAGTAGTCTTTTTATTTTCCCTCTTCTCTTCTTCTCCTCACCCATAATAAAAGTCTCATGCTAATTTGATTACTTTGAACCATTTGACTGCCCTTTTTTATTGTTAAATTCAATGTATAGGGAATGTACTAGGCTTCATCAATGGAACTAAGTTTGAATTACATAACTTAAATCCTTATATGATTGTAAAGACCAACTAGGTACTTGATGACCACATCTCAGTACAAGTGATTCATTCTCAAGTTGATGGCTTACTTTCAAAACTTTGTATTGTATTATTGTACACTTTATCCTTACCTCTATTGCTAATAGTGCCACTAAATCCTTATGTCCTCTTCAAGCCCAATAGGGTAAAAGTGTGGCTTGAGGAGGTGTTCAAATACCTCCCACTTAGTTATTGGCGGGTCTCCCCCCAACCTAAGTTTCTTAGTGTTTCTATCCCACCAAGTCTATGCATGACCTTCCAACTATTATCCCTCAAGATGTTCCAAGCTATTGTTGGAACGATGTCAAGGCACCCTAGGGGCCAAGACTCAGGGTGAATGTTAAGGCCAGATTTGCAGTAAGATATTTATGCAATATTTGGGAATTTTTTCCCTCTCTTTCTCTCTTCCTCTTATGAAATTATAAGACCTCAAATAGTCTCAACTCAGATGACAAATTCTCTCAACTATCAGAGGCATATGTCTACGAGTGTTTCAGACAGTCAAGATTTAAAAGGAGAAAGAAGTGATGAATTGGAAGAAAAACAAGATAAACACACATGGCACTACTGAGAATGAATCATGTAGCTTATAGAAATAGATCGACGTGTTGAGCAATTAAGAATCAAGTAGATCTAGCAAGTGTATACAGACCAATAAAACATGCTTCAAATAGTTAATATCTTCATACACTCAAATTCAAGGAGGTACCCTCTACATATCATTCAAATGCATAAAGAAAATGACAAGAAATGGTCATAATACATTCATAGGTAATCAATTCTGTGTCATTACTAGACATCATATAACAATATTGAACATGATTAATGACCTATTGTCTTAGCTTTTAGAAATCAGATTTGATACAAGAAAAACAAAAGTGGGAGGACATACTTTACAATAACACAAATACTGTAAGGAAGGAAATATAGACTGAAACTTAAATGCATGGGATGAATCTTTGTTGCATGCTATATTTATCAACTGACTATGCTCAAAGTTTCTGGTCAAACAATTATGGTTATAAGAAGCTCTTCAATTCCCCAAAGCGACGACCTTGATAATGGGTGTCTTCTTCCTCTTTTATTTCTCTCACTCATGCCCTAAACCGCTTCTTGAAACCACTTCCATCTTCTTGAAACCATTTCCAGCTTCTTGAAACCATTTCTAGCTTCTTGAAACCATTTCTAGCTTCTAGCTTCTTGATTTTTGAATGGTTTTTATCTGGTAAAATTGTACCAATTACTTTTACCTGGATGAATTTATGTTATAGAGAAAGATCATGGGGCACCTGGAGATTTACTGCCAAAAATATCCATCGAGCTTTACCTCTTAAAAGTCCCTAGAATCATTTCTTCTTTGGCTGGAAGCTCAAAATCCTAACTATAGAGATCGCACGACTCAGTAGCCGTTAGATCGATCTTAGTGATCAATACCGACCGTTGATATATTAAACATGAGCCTGTTTCATCGGACCACTAGCAATCCGTAGGAGCAATTAAGGTCTGTAAAGGTGTAAAACTCATCAGTCGTCGGATCATTATTGGGGAGCTATCTCGGCCATTGCTCTTCAAATATTTAGGCCCCACGATTTATTTGTAGATCGAGCAATCTCGACCATTGATTTGAAAGTGAGAGTGTTATTTGATATGTATGGTTGATCGGTTCCACTTACAAGAGGTCTGGGGGCAGGTCTAGGTCGTTGATCGATCCCCCTTAAAAAGGTTTGAAAGAAAATCTGGACCATCAATCGGTTATGTCCATCAGAGTCTTCGGGTTTGTTATCCCTAACTCCTAGGGATAACTAATGAGATGATGTCTCGAGGCCCTCAGGTTGTAGACATGGAGTATCGAGAGACAACTTGACCAACAGTGTCCACTTGCACAGATAGAGAGGTCCACTTCACCACCACAACTCCGGGTTAATCATGATGGTATCCACCACATTAGTTGGACTTCAAAAGACATTGGATCTTGCTCCATGAGGTAAAAATCGGGTATTATGGTGAGTGTCATTTCAATATTTGAGGCATTCTAGTTTGTTGCATCTATTACTGCTTTTGATTATGTAATGTTTTCTTGGACATTCTGCTCTTTTCCATGTTTCACTTTGGTGGTTGACATTGCGCCCTGTTGATGATAAAAATCACAATGAGGAATTCGCCTGCAAAGTATTGCTAAAGCCTATTATTTATAAGCTAATGATATATATAATACTAGTAGGTGGGACCCCCTTGTAGATTGGAGGATCAGATAAGGTTCTTTTTTTGATATTTGTGTTGTTGTTTGACATTGCTTACAGGGTCCTACGTGATTGATGATGAAATATTGGTTTTATTTGCGACATAATAGCGGATGGATAATGCGTATTATGTGTTGGTTCTGATTTCTCGAAGCTCTAAATTCCATATTGTATGAATGGATTATATTCATTGTTATCACATTGCTATTAGCGCCATGATTTGTTACATGTTGCACCTGCACAAAACACATGTTAGTCATGACAACAGATAAAGGAAATATAGAAAAAATCCAAGGAAGAGGAGCTATCCTATACTATACTATGCTATGCTACATTATATGCAAATGGAATTAAAAGGATTATTGTAAGTCCTAGGTAACAAAGTTAGTGGCTATTCGATGTATTGAGTTATATGAAGGCACATTCGATATGCGTTATGGTATGTTTGGCAATGGTTAATGCGATATGGGGTGGCGCACTTGGCAAGTAATGGATGTTGGTTTTGATGCATAGATTAATTGAATGGATTAATGGATGGTTGGCTAGCCTGTACTAAGTAATTGAATGAGTAGAGGATGGAAGCGATGTGCATTTACTGCACGTCACTCCATACCTCTCCCACTGGTCGTCACCGTAGCTTGGCTATTGTTCAATTGTGTTTCACTGTGGTTAAGCTTCGATTTTCAGGGGAGGAAAGAATTGCTCGACCAAGCTCGCGTTTTTAAGGCTTTTTGGTTACAAGTATGTCTTTTCCACCATCCATGAACTCGCCCTAGTTATGAAATAGATATTGGCTCAATGATGTATTGGTCTGTGATTTTCTTGAGACTGGAAACTATGTAAACTTGTGATATTTTTCTGGAATGGTTGGTTGTGTGTATTCACTGTAAATGAAAAAATTGGATAGTTGAAGTCACAGTTTCATTGATGATTATATGTGGTGGAATCCACGAAGGCTCTCTGTTGTCTTATGGGTTTTGGTTGAAGGGTTTCATTCGGTCTAGACGTGTTGGCTGTCTCCACACAGTTCTTGTAAACATACCCAGTCGTATTTGGTGTTATGGGGTTGTTGTGTTTGATTTTGAACCATCTTGGGTCATTGCTATCGTTTTCTCCTAGTCGTGGGCTCGTGTATGATTTTTGTTTCTGCCAGTGGGTTATGATAACTATTATGCCAAGATGCTTTCTTTAGGGTTGGTTTCTATTACATGGCTCTGCATTTTTACCAGCATTGTTTGGTTTTTTGGGAAAACCACCAAGGTTATACCCATGCATGTTCTTGGGATTATTACTGGCCAGTAAGGAGCCTCTGCTCCTCTGTTCATAGTCTCTCCTACATGGTGTGAATTGCCACCCTATCATACATGTTAATGGTTATATGGCATGTGTGTCCACTGTGTTGTTTCGAAGGGTTCCCACTCGCTGTTGATATGGTCGACTCTAGTCTCCTTGCGTTTCAATGATCAAACAAACCCTTTACTATTTTCTTGTTTTCGTTGGTACCGAGCCCAATTTTGATTAACTCAACAGTCACACTTTGTCGATCATCTGGTTGATTGTTATAGTTGTTGGGTAGTATTGCCAGTGGGGTTGATTATTGGTTCATCCCCGTTGATCGGGTTAATTACAGAGTTTATGGAATAGCGTTGACAATGGTTTTTATTATTGGTATTTAGTCACTACATTATGTATTATAACAGTCGAATCGATAACTCAACATGGTTAATTGGTTGATTCGAGAAATGAAATGGGCACACAGTCGCTGCCACTTGAGTTGTAACAATTGAATTGTTAACTCAACATTGTTTTATGGTTTGATTGGGAGTATGCCTCTTTGCGTTATATGTTGGGTTGTGTGTTTCCTACAACATGGTATACATTGAAATGATGGTTTTTGTTACTATCTGTTTTAATTGCCAATCGAGATTATTGCAATTTAAAATTGTGATAGTTGTGACTTGGTTGTCTGTTGTGTATGTTTTATGGATATCGTGCATCGTATAAGAGACAGGCACGAGTTTTATAACAGTATGATTTCGTTACAAGTTAATTGTTCAATTGATTAGAGGAATGGAATCGAGCACGATTTTAAAAGAACTTGTGTCTGTGTTTGATTTGAGGAAGCATTTCATGGACAGTGGTTGATGTTTTGATGCTGAACAGAGTGAAAACAATTGACTGTGTGTTCATTTGAAAATTGTTTTAAATATAATGGGACAAATGAGAGGAAACAAAATTCTTATACGGGTTGTTTTGGAAGGCATGTTATTTTGAGTATGATGACACTGTGTTAAAGATTTAAATGTGAACATTGAGCAAGTTAACACACAGTAATGGTTAAACTATACACATTGATTGTTTAATTGATCACAATGAATATTTGGTTATTGTTGGATCATTTGCATTAAATACATGATTGTTTTATGGATTACTTAATGGATTTTTTGAACAATATCTGCTCTTTTCCCCTACCAATATTTCACTTGTTTTCTAATTACAATCCCCTCACCTTCCCATATCCATTATCCACCCCCTGTTCCTAAAATTTAATTACAGTTAAGAAGAACTCTGTATTGTAACAGTTTAAGATCGCACGGATGGATTACAGTGATATGTTCTTTGGTTTACGTTATAGTGGATTGTTTGTTGTCTATGAGCAATAACCATGATCTTTCCCCCCTCATTTTAACATTTTTCGCTCAATACAACCCCTCACCTATCCCAGAACCATTGTTCACCCTGTGCTCATTGACAATGATTAGACAATTTGTATGGATTGGATTGCATGAGTCTGATATGTTGAGCCAAAATTTATTTCATATTTTAAAAGGAGTTGTCAAGTATGGTTGTTAAAGAGACTATTTCCTTATCAATTACGCATACAAGGATGAGATTTTTCAGTCGAGGTAGCCATGACAGAGGTAACCGAGGAAGAGGTAATTAGAACAGGGGCCCTAGAAGGCCAAGATTCTATATACACTTTGATGTTGACTTGCAAGAGTTAGGCCAACTATTTTAGTCTGGGTTCTTTAATTGGATTATGTAAGGAGTGGTCCAACCTAGGCCTGAAAGGCCTCCCTTCCAAGCCTCACAAGTCCCTGGTATCCCCGTGCCCCCTCATGTCTCATTGCAGCCTGAAGTTCCTGAAAATGACGTATGGCAAGAGATTGTCCACCCGACAGTCTCCCAACATCGTGGCTGGCCCAATTTGTCTCTACATGCTCCCCCACCTATTAATCAAATTGTCTAAGCTGCCCCTGTCCACTCACTAGTTCAGTCTTCCCATGCTAGTAAAAGGTTGAAAACTGAGGCCCACCATGCCCCTAACAAGGGAAAAGCCATTGTTGCCCCTTCCTCACCCTCCAATGGCTCTGATAAATCCATGTCCTCCCGCATGCATTTGAGGGATGATTGCTCTCATGTGATTAGTGAGATTAGGCCTAAAGGCTCAACACAGCCTAATACAAATTCAGAGAGATCAAAAGGTGACAACAACAACAAGGGAATGGTTGCATCTTAGAGTGGAAAATATGGATTTTAAGTTTTTTTTTTTTAATTTATAAATTGATGATAACATTTGACTTTTAGAATTTTGGACAACACATTATTTTTTGGATATATGAGTAATATATTTTGGAAATAATTTCAATTATTAGATATCATTTTCAAGATTAACTGCGTATAGTAATCCATTAATCTATGACCCATATACATGAGTATTAGTCGCAACTGACCAATAATTCTCATGATTTGAATAGTCCACTTAGCACTCATTGCATCGAGTGATGCTCATAGGGGTGAAGAAGTGGGATTGAAACCAACAAAATGAATTGAATAGCATCAATCATCACTTCTAGGGCTTTCACCTGGTAACCAGGACTTCCCAGGTGGTCACGTATCCCAAGACGCCTCTGGCTCAAGCACGCTTAACCGTGGAGTTTTCCCCACAATCAAGCCCACTTAGCTTGCTACCCCATTTGCAAAATCGTAGCAAGTATTGTGCCTTATGAAGTATCCAGTTAAAGATCCATTCACTCTTATTATTTAAGCATAGAAGGGCTTCCACAGTGCAACATATTAGATATCATTTTCAGGATTAACTGCATAGAGTAAGCCATTAATCTATGACCCATATACATGATTATTAGTCGCAACTGACCAATACTCATGTATATGGGTCATAGATTAATGGCTTACTCTATGCAATTAATCCCGAAAATGATATCTAATATGTTGCATTGCGGAAGCCCCTCTATGCTTAAATAATAAGAGTGAAGGGAGCTTTAACTGGATACTTCATAAGGCACAATACTTGCTAAGGTTTTGCCAATGGGGTAGCAAGCTAAATTGGCTTGATTGTGGGGAAAACTCCACAGTTAAGTGCGCTTGAGCCAGAGGCGTCTTGGGATGGGTGACCACCTGGGAAGTCCTGGTTACCGGGTGAAATCCCCAGAAGTGATGATTGATGCTATTCGATTCATTTCATTGGTTTCAATCCCACTTCTTCACCCCTTTGAGCATCACCCAATGCTATTCAAATCATGAGAATTATTGGCCAGTTGCGACTAATAATCATGTATATGGGTCATAGATTAATGGCTTACTCTACGCAGTTAATCCCAAAAATGATATCTAATATGTTGCACTGTGGAAGCCCTTCTATGCTTAAATTTCAATTATTATTGAGATAAATTGTCAAATATGAATGTGATGATGGGAGTCACAAGGAGGGATGTTTTGTTTAATTAACTAGTTGTGTTATGATTGTTAAAAGCTAAAGGGAGTCACAAGGGGTCCCACCTACTAGTTATTATTTATTTAAAAAAACCCTTATTATGATTATTACTTTTCCCCCTTAACTAAAAAAGTTGGTTGAGTTTTTGTTAACTTAACTAATGAAGTAGTTCAACTACTTGAACTGATTCCAATTTGCTTAAATGAAAAATAAAAGGGAGGAACAAGAGGAGAATAGAATGAGAAGCATACTAAGGTTTGCTCTTGGAACTTTTGTTGGGATAATTCAATTTTCATTCATTCCTTAATTCGTTAGAAGCCTAATTCTTTTTTATGATAGCAGGGTCCTATTGTAGACAACAAGATTCAGGGCTGAATTACATCATTCAGACACTTGTTTTTCAGTGGTGGTGATCTATCTTTGATAGTCTGTGTAGACTTGTCTGTTTATGAATTAGTTTTCATGACTGACAAAGGCTATTGTGCAGAGTCTAGTGGGCAACAATCTGTGGCAAGTTGATCCAACTTTTCAAGTTCATTTTTTATTTTATTTTCTGTCAGAAGTCCCTTTCTATGTTTCATCGGGGATGTCTAAGTTTGACTTTGGTCCAAAAATTCCTCAGGAAATTTTGTAAAAAGAACGATTCTTTGATGAATTGGAATGAAATAAAGGATTGCTTTATGTCTCATATGTGTTGATTATTGACTTAGTGTTTTTACTTCTGTCTCTATATTTATTTCACCATTTGATATGTTCAGAAAATTACATAAAAAATGATTTTTTCAACAAGATTTTAATTAAAAAAACAACCTAAGCACTTGTAAACAATACTTGTGAATTAGGATATCAGTTTTGATGGCTATAAACATAGGGTGATATTCCCGTATATATTTCTTTAGCCAAGCAGGATCTGAAAATGTTTGAGTAAAATCATTTCATATCTTTTCCTCAACATTTATTTGGCGACCATACTGGGGAGATCTTCAATATCTCTCTGGTTAATTTTTATGCTTGGTTAGTATCGAATACATCTATTTTTCCGATATTGATTCTTTGACTATTTATTTCTTAATGACTGTTCTTGCTGCAAGGCAGCCAAATATTGAGCACGGTCTTCAAGATTAGACCAACATTGATTTGAATTTGTTCAACACCATTTTAGACACTGCCAATACTCGTGCTGAGCTTAATCATTCATGGGCAACAATTGAACAAGATATTAGTGCCCAAGAACGTTGGGAAGCTAGACGTAGACAACCTAGAAATCAACAGTAACCTTCTCGTTCCTTCAATTTTGGCCTTAGTTTCATGTCCTTAGACTCTCGTGTTTCTAGAAGAAGAAGAGGCTTATCACCTGAAATTAATCCTATTGCTGAAATAGGAAGAAGGAACGTCGTGTTTTCAACCCAACAAAGTGCTCTAAGGAGAACTTTGTCTGATTCTTCCAATTTGTCTTTCTCTCCCTCATCTATCATCCACAAGATGGCATCTAGTGGTGGCTCTAGTGGCACTGGAAGTGCTTCCTCCTCTTAGTCTTCAGCTTCATCAGTGATTGGTATCTTATATAGCCACCATATCCTTGTCCAATCTACCACAAATCCCACCAAAGTCATTAAAAAATATGGGCTTTTTCAGTTTGAGGAAGACGCCACAACCACACCGTGGCATGTGTCCTTTCCTCTACAAATGAACACCTGTTGGCATTTTCTAATGCTTGTCACAATACAGGAGCTAATGACAACGATACTTGCATGCGCTTATTTGTCAATTCCTTGGAATGAAAGGCCGCGACCGATTTCTTTGACCTTCCACCTAAGATTCTATCTACTTGGCAGGAGTTAATCTATTGGTTCAGATTCACCCATGGGAAATCTAAAAGCCCAGTTGAGCAGTTACGGGAGTACAATAACATCTCCTATAAGGATGGTGAGACCATCACGTCTTTCAACTTGCATTTCACCAAGCTATACAATCAAATCCCTAAGCTCATTCGACCTCAGAACAAATCCGCTTTCATGCATTACTACAATGCATTACCTTCCCCCTATCGTCATAGGCTTGAGGAAAAATCCATTGATAACCTTGGTTCTGCTCTGCATACTTGTTTAGAGTATGAAGAAGAGCTTGAAAGAACAAGTCTTCCCTAGGGAGAATCGGTTAAACAGACATAAGTGTTCACCCTCTTACAACTAGTACAAGATATGAATAATCATATGGTAGCATATGAGTGAAAGGGAAATGTCTCCCCTCTAACCCCTGGAGCTTCATCCTCTTTTACACCCCATTTAGAAACCCAATTGAAAATAATTTTCAGCCCAAGGCTATCTTTCCTCGAAGTTGGTGTAACTTTTGCGAGGAACACCACGAGGAAGCCAGAAGAGTGCCAGAGATAAGATCTTTGGTAAAAGACCATAAACTACCATCATTGTCCTAGATTTTGCAGAACTGGAGGATGTAATGATCATCAATACTAAGAACAAATCCTACACTCCTAAAGGCAAATATGATCCTCCCCGCAATTCTTTTAGCCCAAGCTCATCATCACCAGCTGCTACGGTTCAAGTTCCTAAGGTTCCCGATAGTCAAGAAACAATTTCCCCTCTCCCCTCTTCCAAATACAATATTCTGAATCAGTTGGACAACATCAAAGTAGATGGCACCCTCCTGGACATGGTTGTCATCCCTGAACAACAGAGGCATCTAAGACAATTCATGGAAGGAAAGGATTTTGTTGTAGCCAACCTCTCTAAAGAGGTGAATGAAGAGGATTTGTCTGTAAATAAAGTAGGTGTACATAACTTTAGATACCCTATAAAAAATCCCCCTTTTTATATTTCTGTAAATATTATGGATAAGATTGCCCATTGTTGCCTCATTGATGGCGGTTCGGGCCCAAGTGTGATGTTGAAGATTATTATGGAAGAGCTAGGCTTGTCTTGTACAAATGAAAATGCCAAAAGCATGCTCTCTTATAATAGTCTACAAAAAACAACCATAGGTGATATTAAAGATGTGACCTTAGTTTTGTGTGCACACCCTGAAATAAGGACAACCCTTAGCATTCAGGTAATCAACATGCCAGCAATAAATTACTAAATCATCTTGGGAAGAGATTGGAGGGCTTTCACGTGTGGATACCTCTCATTCAACGGGACACATTTATCCGTTCCTCGGAATGGTAAAAACATTATAGTCCTTAGAGAGGGGAGGATTTCACCTTACATAGAGAGTGTCCCACAACCTAATGTAAACTATATCAAAGATGACCTAGGAGTATATTCCATCTTTGTTGAGGAGGATAATATTCCCTTGGAACAAATTGATTTGGATGATGGTATGTGGCACATGCACTTCGATGGTTCGTGCTCTAGTGAAGGTAACCGAGCTAGCATAATCTTATACTATCATGTTGGGAATATTCATAATTTTTCTTACAGGTTGGATTTTTCTTGCACAAACAATGTCATTGAATTCGAAGCCTTATTATTAGGCATTGAAAACACTTATAATCTTGGTTTTGGTCACCTTTCAGTTTTTGGGGATTCCGAGCTTGTTGTGAACCTTGTACGTAAGATTTACTCTCATAGCAACAAGTTGATGAAATGATATAACCAAATTGTTTGGGCACTTATCTCGAACCTATTATCTTTCAACATCACTCATGTTAAGAGGGAATTGAACTCAATGGTTGATCGGTTAGCTGTTTTTGCAACCTCTCCTAATTGACAACTTCTGCCACATAGATCTGATTGTACTTTTCAATCTTTGTATCGTCCACATATTCTTGGTAATATAGAATCTTGGCAGGTCTTCCCTAGTGATGAGAGCATCTGTGTTGTCATTCAAAATGAACCCTATAATCCCAAGGAAATCATATCCATAGAAGATAACAAGATTCCTAAAGGCTTGACTCCTCTAGAGAGTTCGTTTTCATCGAGTGATGTAGGCAATAAAGAGAAACAAAAAGAAGAGGAGTAAAAAAGGAAGGTGGGTGAAACCATCTCCTTGGACATTGGGACACCCAAGTCCCCAAAGAATGTTAAAATAGGTGCTCAATATCCCGATGAAGAGAAAATGAAGTTTGTTAAGCCACTTGGTGAATTTCAAGATGTTTTTGCTTAGTCTTACGAGGATCTTCATGGTTTTGATCCTGGTCTTATACCGCATGCTATCCCCATTAAGGAAGGCACAAAACCAGTTAGGCAAAAACAAAGACCTGTCAACCCTGCATTGAAAGAAACTATTCGAAGGGAGTTGCAAAATTCTTGAAGGCGGGAATCACCTTTTTGGTCAGGCACCTTGAATGGGTTTCCAAATTGGTTCATGTTCTAAAGGTGACTTATCATATTAGCTCATTCATTAATTATCGCACAGTCAATCAGGATATTATGAAAAATCTCTTCCCTCCCCCTAATATGAAAATGATTATGCAGCAAGTCGGAAGCTCACAGGTGATGCCCTTACTTTGCAGTTTTTTTTGTTACAATCAAATCAAGGTAAAAGGGGTAGATACTTATAAAACCACCTTTATCACTAATTTGGGTACCATGACTTATGAACGTATGCTTTCTGGCTTACCTGATGCAAGTACCAATTTTCAAAGACCTATACAAATAACTCTTGATGAATTGATCAATATTTATATCTATCTTGATGATCTAATTATATACGTTAAGGGGCTATTAATTACCTCAGAATTTCAAAAACTATAGTTGGGTCCTTTCAAAATCGCTTTTGTCCTGGGTACTAATTCTTACATTCTAAAATATTTACAGGAGCGATTGTTTTCATACAACACTAACGATTCTCACTTGAAACATTACGTGGAACCAACTTTAAAAGCTTTAATGCTGTTTGGATTTTCTGTATATTAGTAGTCTAGCTATGCTTTCATTTTTTTCACTATTTTTCATTTCTGCTTTACAATAGTTTGTTTTCTGCTTTTTGTTTTTAACAATTTTCCACTGATTTTACATTTCTGTCACTTTATTTCAGTTGTTTTAAATTTTGCACTTTTAATTCTGTCATGATTTTTATTGCTTTTTCATCTTTTTGTTGATTTTGGTCAAGAATAAGACGTTGGATCAGTTCTACCACAGTGACACTTCTGCAAGATATTGTTAGTCAATAACAATCAATATTACACAACTGTTATGATGTTCCCCTGAAGGCACTTGAATTTGTTATCTGCTTTCACTGCTGTCTTATAAAGGAATTGGACATCTCCTGCTTATACTTTCCATTTCTTCATCCATTTGAGAATTTTATAAGAGCAAGTCCATAAATTTTCTCCTTGAAGTAGAGAGTGGATTCTAGTTGAATGATTATGCATACAGGGATAAGCCCCCTCATACTTAACATTTTTCATGAGTTATTCCCAAATTCCCAGTCATTTTTCCATTAAATCCGCTCATTTCCCCATGTTGCATAATATTCCTGATTGTATCCCCTTGATTTGTTGTTCTTGGTCTAAGAAGTCTAAGAAACCATGTGTTTTGAGTTCTAAATCTGTTGAAAACAAGTTTCCCTGTGGAGTCACCAGTTTGTTGAAGATAAAATTATCAATGAGGAATTCACCTGCAAAGTATTGCTAAAGCCTATTATCTATAAGATAATGATATATATAATACTAGCAGGTGGGACCCCCTTGTATATTGGAGGATCAGATAAGGTTATTTTTTTTTATATTTGTGCTGTTGTTCGACATTATTTACAGGGTCCTACGTGATTGATGATGAAATATTGGCTTTATTTGTGACATAATAGCGGATGGGTAATGCCTATTATGTGTTGGTTCTAATTGCTCTAAGCTCTAAATTCCATATTGTATGAATGGTTTATATTCACTGTTATCACATTGCTATTAGCGCCACGATTTGTTACATGTTGCACATGCACAAAACACATGTTAGTCATGACAAAAGATAAAGGAAATATGGAAAAAATCCAAGGAAGAGGAGCTATCCTATACTATACTATGCTATGCTACATTATATGCAAATGGAAATAAAAGGATTATTGTTAGTCCTAGCTAACAAAGTTAGTGGCTATTCGATGTATTGAGTTATATGAAGGCACATTCAATATGTGTTATGGTATGTTTGGAAATGGTTAATGTGATATGGGGTGGCGCACTTGGCAAGTAATCGATGTTGGTTTCGATGCATAGATTAATTGAATGGATTAATAGATGGTTGGCTGGCGTGTACTAAGTAATTGAATGAGTAGAGGATGGAAACGACATGCATTTACTACACTTCACTCCATACCCCTCCCACTGGTCGTCACCCTAGATTGGCTATTGTTCAATTGTGTTTCGTTGTGGTTAAGCTATGATTTTCAGGCAAGGAAAGAACTGCTCGACCAAGCTCGCATTTTTAAGGCTTTTTGGTTACATGTATGCCTTTTCTACCATCCATGAACTTGCCCTGGTTATGAAATAGATATTGGCTTGGTGATGTATTGGTCTGTACTTTTCTTGAGACTGTCAACTATGTAAACTTGTGATATTTCTTTGGAATGGTTGGTTGTGTGTATTCACTGTAAATGAAAAAATTGGATAGTTGAAGTCATGGTTTCATTGATGATCCTGTGTGGTGGAAGCCATGAAGGCTCTCTGTTGTCTTATGGGTTTTGGTTGGAGGGTTTCATTCGGTCTAGACGTGATGGCTGTCTCCACACAATTCTTGTAAACATACCTAGTCGTATTTGGTGTTATGGGGTTGCCGTGTTTGATTTTGAACCACCTTGGGTCACTGCTATCATTTTCACTCGGTCGTGGGCTCATGTATGATTTTTGTTTCTGCACAGTTGGTTATGATAGCTATTATGCCAAGATTCTTTCTTTAGGGTTGGTTGCTATTACATGGCTCTTAATTTTTACCAGCAATGTTCAGTTTTCTGGGAAAACCACCAGGGTTATACCCATGCGTGTTCTTGGGATTCTTACTGTCTAGTAAAGATCATTTTCTCCTCTATTCATAGCCTCTCCTACCTGGTGTGAATTGCCACCCTGTCATACATGTTAATGGTTATATGCCACGTGTATCCACTGTGTTGTTTCAAAGGGTTCCCACCCGCCGTTGATATGGTCGACTCCAGTATCCTTGTGTTTCAGTGATCGAACAAACCCTTGACTATTTTCTTGTTTTCGTTGGTACCGAGCCCGATTTTGATTAACTCAATAGTCACACTCTGTCGATCATATGGTTGACTATTATAGTTGTTGGGTAGTATTGCCAGTGGTGTTGATTATTGGTTCGTCCCTGTTGATCGGGTTAATTATAGAGTTGATGGAATAGTGTTGACAATGGTTTTTATTATTGGTATTTAGTCGTTGCATTATGTATTATAACAATCAAATCGATAGCTCAACATGGTTAATTGGTTGATTCGAGAAATGAAATGGGCACACAGTCGCTGCCTCTTGTCTTGTGACAATTGGATTGTAAATTCAACATTGTTTTATGGTTTGATTGGGAGTATGTCTCTTTGCGTTATATGTTGGGTTGTGTGTTTCCTACAAATTGGTATAAGTTGAAATGATGGTTGTTGTTACTATGTGTTTTAATTTCCAATAAGGATTATTGCAATTTAAAATTGTGATAGTTGTGACTTGGTTGTCTGTTATGTATGTTTTATGGATATCGTGCATCGTATCATAGATGGGCACGAGTTTTATAACAATATGGTTTCATTACAAGTTAATTGTTAAATTGATTAGAGGAATGGAATTAGGCACGATTTTAAAAGAACTCGTGTCTGTGTTTGATTTGAGGAAGCATTTCATGGACAATGGTTGATGTTTTGATGCTGAACAAAGTGAAAACAATTGACTATGTGTTCATTTGAAATTTGTTTTAAATATAATGGGACAAATGAGAGGAAATATAATTCTTATACAGGTTGTTTTGGAAGGCATGTTATTTTGAGTATGATGACACTGTGTTAAAGATTTAAATGTGAACAGTGAGCAAGTTAACACACAATAATGGTTAAACTATACACAATGATTGTTTAGTTGATCACAATAATTATTTGGTTAATGTTGGATCATTTGCATTAAATACATGATTGTTTTATGGATTACTTAATGGATTTTTCGAACAATATTCGCTCTTTTCCCCTACCACT
>ML858503.1:0-12776 GCA_009831015.1 Picea engelmannii
CATTCCTACATCAATAAGAAATGAGAATCTGGACAACATAACATAAACATAATCGTAATACACCATAAACATTAAGATACTCATCATTGTTGTAGGTGTGTTTCCACTCAGCAAAATACCAAGCAATATATACATAATGCCCCATGCATATTACTAACTACAACATATCTAGTGCTTTACTTAGATAGTCGATTTAATCATTTAGTCATCCAACCAACTAACCTGTAAGCAACAATTAAGTAACCATTTCTCTGAGTCCATATAATGGTATTTATACAATTCCAGGCCATAGGCATCTTGACATGGGTAAAAAACTTCACTAACAAACTTAAGCAACTACATAAATACAATTCCTCATGTGCAAGCATTGCTTAGCCATTCAAACCCTGAAAATTGGGGATCTTCTCCCAAAAGTCTGCTACTCCTTTGGGTCGATTGTTCCTAATATCCTAACCCACATGTCACCACAATCGTTATGCATTCATTATGCTAATGCTACCATGCCAAGTCATCGTCCAACAAAAGTTAAGGGGCCAACAAGCCCCAACCACAATTGTTGACTCACCCTCGAGTCAACTCCAATCTGTCCCTTCCTTCTAGTTGTGACTTGTTGAAATGCATCAAACTCATGTGACCACTTAATAAAATTGTGGCCCTTGTAATTAATTATCAAGTTAGATTTGGATGAGGAGCTAAAGGTCACATCTCTAAGACTACTTGTTATTCAATATCAACAATTGAGTCTAATTATTGAGTCTTTAGGTAGACAGCTTGTGCCAGAGGTCACAACTCATATGGATGACCTAATTATCATCCAAAGAAGTTGTATGGAGAGCATCTAATTCATCATTGATGTGTTGTATCTTTATGATTTTGGTGTTTCTCTAGATAGGGTCAGTGATAGTATGTGCTTCGACTGACATCTAGCTAACTAGAGCCCTCAAATCCTTATCATGTTTTTCTCACAACTCCAACAACCAATCCAATCCTACACGATAGTGTAAATGTTTTATCTCTCAATAGTGGTGGTGTGCAACTATGTCCACATGCCAACCTTGATCAGATCCCCAAGGACATAAGTTCATTAAGTTGCAGGTCCCCCTAACCTCTCTTTGACTCTAGTTCTAGTTACATAATATGATTTTGCAATCACAACATGGAAGCATGAATCTGATCCAAAGTGGTAGCATGTCTCTCATTAGTCACCAAATTTAAAACAATGGGTCTCTCTATCACAATTCTAGCCACATACTGGAAAATGTTCATCTCACCTACTCTAAGCCTTCTACTAAAGCCAATTTTTCTTGTCCCCAAGCATCTTTGTCGATAGTAAATTCATCCAATTGTAACAGAAGTCACTAGTTGGTTTCTTGTAGTTCAACCACATCATGCTCATACCTAACCAACCTATGAGCAACTTCTTCCATCATAACTTAGGGAATTTGCAACATGTTCATTGTAGGCTAAGTACTAACCTTCACTTGGATAGCTCATTGAGTAGGCAAAGGGACTCCAGGGAGAGACCATGACATAGGTTGACCACTGGTAAGGGATTGCTCGCACCAGTCATGAGCCTCAAAATTTAATTTCAGTATTAGGAGTGAGACAGAGTGTGGCAGTGTTGAGTGTTGGAAATAATGTACTACACAATATCAAAGTTCTCTTGGAAAACACACATCATCTCTCAACAATATTCATGGCTTCTTTTCAACTGCTCAATTATGGAAATATCAAACAAATGGACCAAAGGAGAGAGAAGCTTACTAGTCTGTGTTGGGCATTGAGCCCTTGGAGGTGTCACTAGAGTTTCATCCTTGTCATGCTTCATTGCTTGTTTTCCTCTATTCACAACTGCAATGCTCGACTCTTCTTTGGGCTCCTCCATGTCTTCAACTTTATCATCTTCATGCAAACAAATAGAGTGTAAATTGTTGGTAGATGGGTGGTCTCTTGGATCATCATCATCTCCTACAATGCCACCATCCCTTGGTAGTTCAACTCTATCATCTTCATAATATTCTGCTCATCTTGGAATTCACTTGCAATTGTATGTTGGCTTTCCTACGCCTCCTATGGGGAAGAAATATCCCTAGCAACATTAGTAGCTTCATTCTCAATGGTCACAACAAGAGTTGCTAAGGTAATTATGGGTTCATCATCTAGAATACCTATGATGGAACCATCGAAGTCTTAATCACATCAACCTCTTGGAATGTCTCTAGCACTCCCATTACACCTCATATTCACTTCAATGTACCCTACATTTTTTCGTTGAGGACCATCATATAAGCATATTATGTTCTTCATTGTATCGTGGTGAGCCAAGGGTGTGGTTGTATTTGTACTCGTGTCTTGTATTGGACCATGCTAAGATGTTCCATGTATTGTTGGGGAGCCTATGCAGTATCTTAAGACCCCTAGTGGTCGGTCATGGACAATCCTTTTAGTCCCCATTTCAATATAGTCATTGTGTTTATGGCTCTAGATAACTTCCCCTTGATGTTGGTAACTCTTCATTATGTCGGTCATCTATTATATGAGTTGATATGCAACCATCTTGGGGTGGATCTACTAGGACATGTGATTTAAGGGAGCTACTAGTCTCTTTAACTTCTTTGTATATGATGTAAAAGTGTTGCTCTTTTGTAAAGGTTGTCACACCTACCTATAGAAAACTTATTTTATGCCTAAGCATGGACCCTTATCTTATATATTCATCACACTTTGGTCATCTACTATCATATATTGTTATGAAAATGCTCACGTTATTTCACGTTTCTCAAGGTAGTCTCATAGTTCTAGAGGAAGTACATGTATCCCAAGGCACTAGTCACATCTCTTGAGTCACATTTGGGCTATTTATTCATGCATGGAAATCCTCTACACATGCTAGGTTGAATATTCTAGAGTGCCCTCTTATTTCACCACTTTTTGTGTTGTTTTATGCATGATTTGAGGGTTAACCCACATGTGAGTATATTATGATAGTCGTGGGGTGTTTTCATGAGTTGATTTGACTTGGAGGGGAAATTTCGTTTCCTTGTGGAGTGCTTGAGATGAGGTCTTAGTATGCCTTGAAGGCACCTTTTTAGCATTCTTGAACACATTTGGGGGAGTCGTCCACCTTTTGAGGCCTCTTTCATTGATTCCATGAGGTTGTTCCACTAAATGATGCTAGATGTTGCACCTTTGCTTGCTTGGGAGGCTACTACACCACGTTTTGAGGCCTTGACAACACATATTCCTTGGAACGTTGAGCTAATGAAGAAAATCAGCCCCTCTTCTATGGGATGGCCCCCCTTCTCATGAGGGTTTTATGTACATGTGGCATATTTTACTTGTTTTTAATGTAGTCTCCTTGTTTGTGTGGATGGAAAAACTTCTTTTGTAATTATACTAGTCTAATTTTAGGGAGAAAGAATTAACAATGACCGATAAGGATCTAGAAGCCTCCTCTATAAATAGAGGATCTCCTCTCATTCCAAATTGTTGTGAATTGTTGGACATCATTTTTTAATACAATTAATATAAGATCTACCTTTTGAGTTTTTGGTGTCAATTCTTGGAGCTCTCTCTTTCTTGGTGCATCAAATATAAGTGTGAATGTTTCAAGGCTTCTACTAGCTAGCAAGATCGATCCATTTGAAGAGTTAATTAACTACTTTCAAGGAGGACATCTAAGGTTTTTTCTTTTCCATATTCCTTTGTTTGGTTTGGCAAGAGCTCAATCTCTTGTCTTGTCTTTTCTTTGGTTCCTTGACAAGGGTTTTAGGTATTTTATTCAAGACATTATTGATCTTGTTGGTGAAGGTATGTCCCTTGTGGAATCCCTTATTGTAGAGACTTTGGTCTTCATACCTTTGCTTGATTAGATAATGGATTGATTTACCCTAGGGTTCCAATCTCTTACGCTAATCTTTAAGATAGGAATGACCAATTATTACAGGGACATACCTATTGAACCCATAAGCCCTAATTGGGTAAAAAAGGCACATGTCCCATATCCAACAACCAACCGAAAAACCCTAAAACTCAAAATCGTTTTTTTGTTTGTTTAGAAGGAAATCTAACAGTGAAAATCAAAGAAAAAAAAGTATTTATATTTTTTTCATTGTCGAGTGTAAAGTTAATGATTTACTTTATTTCCTAGACAAGTTTATCCTAGGTTTGTGCTTAATTGTTGATATCTAACCCTAAGGAATGGAGGGAATGTTCAAGGTGTTATCTAACGTTTTGTGGGTTGATTTAAGGCAATTCTCAAATCTGGAAATTAAATTGCAACAATAAAAATCAGATTTGGTGAACCCCTGAGGTTAAGGTTTGGTGCTTCAAGGTGTCTTCTTACTCATACCTAGCCTCTACTTAATTTCTAGATTGTTTATACAAGTTTATCTTACATATCTATAGGTGGATTTGATCTCTAATGTGCTTAGAGGTTTTATTTGGTGAATTCCAAGTGCTAACTTATGAAACCCCAGGGTGATTCACCATTTATTTTACAATTTCTTGCTTAGTTAATGCTTACATATATTTATAACTTGTTTCTAACACTTGTTTGGTTGTTATTATATAGAATATTTGTTTCCCAAGTGGAAGCATCCAAGACATGTTGCTCTCTTGTGCTTAACCTTTCTCTTGGATGGTCTTTTTATGATCTAAATATTAAATTTCTGCATTTTTATTCATAAAACAGAGTTTGAAGGTGAAGGACAGCTCTAAGCTTTTCCTTTCTTAGGATATAATCAAGTGGTAAAAAAAATCACACATTGCACCTTTTATTTATGCTAAATGTCATCACTCTTTGTGCCCTAAAGTAGCTTAAAGTGATTCTAACATCTTGGAAGTTTTAATTGTTGAGTAATAGACTTAAAATACAAATCTGGGATTGTTAATATTGTTATCTCACACATTAGATTTGGCACACACATCCACTAGCTCTTAACCTTTTATTTTTAGGTGGATATAATTTTGGTTCAATCTATTGTTTCTAGTTGTATATCTTTAGAGCATTGTGATCACCGACTGGAATCCTTGTGCATGGTCTTGTTACATATATTGTGGATTCAATGAAATAAATCATATGTTTTCATTGTTTCAGTTCACTTGAAGAGGTTTACTTTCATTAATTGGGATACCCCCCTTGGATTCTAGGAGTTGGCCTAAAGTGTAGGGGAAAGTGTACTAAGGTGACAATGGTGCACTTCCCATATTTTTTCCCCAATTAGCACCTATGTTGGGACTTTTCACAAGGGTTCTAGTTCAGGCAGTAACATTGTTGGTGTCATCACTGAGGATAAAGTCCATCTCCTAGTTGTTGTTGGGTTTCGTCTTGTATGTGTATCTTGGTAGATGGTTTTGAATGCTAATATTGATTTTCTCATTTGGAGACTCCACTTAAAGAAAATATAAAAAATAGATACTCTACAAGGACTAACTCCAAAGGTGTTGTTGATCTTGTGCCTGAGCCTGAGGTTTATTATAGAAGAAGAAGATATAATCATGAGACAAGAGAGTTAAATAATCAATTAGGACTTGAATCTATGCAAGATATAAGAAGATTTTTTTGTTGATAATTTGGGTTTCCTAATTCAAAATCTAACGGCTTCTCCTTGGTTGATTGATTGTTATAAAACATTCCATTTCACTAACATTGTAGTTCAACCTCATGATTTTCCCACTTCGTTGGAAAAAAATTATGTTTTTCATAGTGATAATGTTATTGGTGCTAAAGAACATTGGGATTATTTTATGGATTATGTTAGAAGTCTTGGAATTTCTCATCTTGAAGTGCTTTATAGATGTGTTTCCTTATCATTGAAAAAAGATTCTAGAAATTAGTTTCTTGGATTGTCTAATAATAGTATAAATACTCTTGATACTTGTAGAAATGCTTTCTTTGATAGATGGCTGGAAAGAAAATATAGTAGATTTATTTTGAATGCTTTGACTAATATAAAAAAAATTGAAAATGAAATTGTGGATTAATTTAATATTAGATTTGATAAATTTGTTAAAGACATCCCTTAAACTCATCAGCCTATCCTAGCCTCCATCTTAGTGTATTATCTCAATTCTTTTCAAGGCCAATTTAGTTTCTTTCTAAATGAAGAAAATCCCAATGATCTAACAAAAGCTAAGAAAAAGGCTAAGAGTTTGGATGATAATTGGACCTTATCAGGGAATCCAAATGTCCTAAACCCTCTTAGAGATAGAACCAATCCTAAACCCAAGGATTTCCATTCGATTAATCCTTCTTTTGACCCTTTCATTGCCATCCTAGAGGGAATGAAAAGGTTAGAGATGAATTTCACACAAACAATAAATACATTGTAGAATAGATTGATTCATCTTGAGAGAAATCAACGACATAGCAAGTTTCCTTCTAGAAATGGATATTGGGGCCCTCATCTAAATCAAATATCGCTCACAACATTGGAGCCAACCAATATGCAAGAACATGATGTCCCTTACTATTTTCAAGCTTGAGATAGTTTCCATGATGAGAGGACTTGTGCCAAATGTATTGAAATGATGAAGGTGAGTTCTCAAAGTAACAATCAATATCTAGACACTTGTAACATTTTGTTAGGTGGAAAAAAATGTTCCACTTGTCCCAAGAAAATATGAAACAAATTAAGGACAAGTCCATAGAAGCACAAGGCTATTGAATTTTTTGGTGAGAAGCCTTCCCCAGAGGAAATTAAAAGAATGTATGTAAACATATTCAAGGGTATAACTTATCAAATAAGAATAGGTAACCCTCCTCAAGGAGATCAACAAGGCGCTCTTGAATTTCCTTAGAAATATAATAAACCTATAGGACCAAGTGAAGAGATACCTCAAAGTGATCCTTCAAATAATAATCCTTTTAATATGAAATCGGAGGTAACTGTTTGGATGGGTAACATTAACTTGCATGTTCCCATTGTTGAGTTGGAAAAGATTCCTTCTGTAAGAGAACAATTAAGATTTTTTGGGGGATTGAGGTAATGAGTCAATCAACCCAAGTTGTATATGAAAGAGAATATGCCCCTATTATTCTTCAAACAATGAATCAAGAAGGAAGAAAGAACCCCAAGTCATCAACCCTTTTTCATATTCTTGGTTGTTGGTCATTTATTGTTGCATAACTGTATGTTGGATTCCAAAGCCTCCACCAATGTAATGTCCATCAATGTGATGAATCAATTGGGACTAAAAACCACAAGACCATATAGAAACATATGTACAAGGTATTTCAAGGAAGTATAGGTCTACAGTTTGATCAAGGATCTTCATGTGAGATGTTTCTCAGGATATTTCTCTCATTATGGATGTGGTCATTATTGATGTTCTAGATGATTGGGGAATGATTTGTATCGTAAGTGGGTTGTTGATATTGAAGGTAGCATCCAAATGGACCTATATTATGTTGTGATTCGCACTTGTGAAAATACCTATGTGACTTTTCACTGTGAACAAATGAGAAAGTACCATGTAGAAGACCCCTTAGATCCTATGAATGAATTGGTTTTATATGAAGAAGACTTAGGATATTATACCATGATTTCAACTGAGATAGTTCCCCGAGAATA
This sequence comes from Picea engelmannii, assembly GCA_009831015.1. Taxonomy (NCBI): domain Eukaryota; kingdom Viridiplantae; phylum Streptophyta; class Pinopsida; order Pinales; family Pinaceae; genus Picea; species Picea engelmannii. Next base: position 7,575 of record ML858503.1, read on the forward strand.
TGTAAATATTGCTTGGAAAATGAATTTTTATGGAGCTAAGTCTAGGACAAGGGCCAGTGTATGAGTGATGCTTATTTATCCCAAGGGTGACACTTTGTGCCATGATTTTCTCTTAGAATTTCAAGCAATGAACAATGTAGCTAAGTATGAATCCCTTTTTCTTGGATTAAATATGGATAAATATATGGAAATTAATATTTTGAAAATCCAAGGTGATCCAATCTAGTAATCCTACAAGTAAAGAATCAATTTGCATGCAAGAATGATAAATTAAATAGGTATAGAAATGTAGTGTGGAACACCATGGAATGGTTTGAGGATTTATCTTTGGAAGTGGAGAATAGAATGTTTAATGAGAGAGTTGATGTTTTAGCTATAGCCACTTCAACTCTTCAACCATGTAAGGATTTGTTGGAAGGTTGGAAGTTAGAGATCATTTTTACACCTTTTGTTCCTGACAATGTTGAACATTGGAAAGTTTTTGATGATAATTACCAAATTATAAGATTCATCGACAACCTTCAAGAGTTTTTTGAGACTAAAATTGATTCGAGAGAAGGAGTAGAGTACAAAGAATAGTTGATAGATAAAATGATTCATATTGGCCTTGTTCCTTTGGAAAATATGTTCAACATACATGACATATACAAGGAAAAGAAAGAGATGGTTCAACTTGATGATTACATGTAAGTCAATATTGGTTCCCTAGAAAGTCCAAGATCATGAAAATTGGTGAAGTATCTTCAAGAAAAGAAAGAAGAGAATTGAGGATTTGATTAGAGAGTACAGAGATGTCTTCACTTGGTATTATGATGATTTGATGGATTATAAAGGTGATATTGTCCAACATACTATACCTTTGAAGGAGGATTCCAAGCCTTTCTGATAGAATTTGAGATAGATCAATCTGAAGTTGGATCCCCTTATTCAAAATGAGTTATGGAAGTTACTTAAAGCCAAGATAATTGATCATACAAGGCACTCAAATTGGGTATCCAACCTTGTAGTGGTAATAAAAAAGACATGTGAGATTAGACTATGTGTTGATTTCAAGCATCTAAATGTATCATATGAAAAGGATAATTATCCATTTCCCAACATGGAGCATTTATTGCAAATAATTATAGGGTCAGAAATGATGTCATTTTTGGATGGATTTTCAAGATACAATCAAGTGTGTGTAAATTAGGATAATGGACATAAAACTACCTTTACCACACCTTGGGGAACTTTTGACTATTTAAGGATTCCTTTTGGTTTAATTAATGCAAGTGCCACTTTTGAGAGAGCCATGGACTATGCATTTAGAGATCTTATGGGAAAAATAATCGATATATATCAAAATGATCTCACTACGTTTTCAAAGGAAATAATTTCTCATGATGGAGATATCAAGCAAGTGTTTGAAAGATGTGGCAAGTATGGAATATCATTGAAACCAAAGAAGTCAATATTTGGGGTTCTCAAAGGAAATATTTTTGGGCATATAGATTCAAAGGATGGGATAAAGGTAGAGCCTGAAAGGATTAAAGGTATCAAAGAAATCCCTTTTCCTTGAAACAAGAAATCCCTAAAGTCATTTTTTTGGCAAAATCAACTTTATCCGAAGATTTTTCCTAGATTTTTCCAAAATAACTAAGCTAATAAACAAGTTTCTTAAGAAAGACGTGGATTTCAAATGGGATGAGAATGGAAAGTTGGATTTTGAATATACCATAAGAGGCCATTGTGAAATATCCCATGTTAGTAAGTTTGGATTATTCAAAGGATTTCCAAGTTTTCTCCTTTGCCTTTGAGGATACCATTGTAGGTGTTTTGCTTCATAAGAATGATCAAGGTGAAGAGAACCCTATAGCATTTATGAGTAAAGTTTTTTTTTTTGTTTGTTAATGTGGCCGAACCTGTTGGCATTGGGATTAACCTGTGGCTTGAGAAACCGCGACTCAAAGGCATCTAAGCCGTCAAAATCACCCGGGGATCGCACCGGGCCTGAGCCACACCAACCCTTAACATGGTTGGATTTTTTGTCCCCGCAGGTTTCGAACCGGTGACTTTTCAACACGGAGTGGCTTAACAAAACACTCCATCATCGACTATCCTACACCTCAAGGACGCCTTTATGAGTAAAGTTATCAAAGATGATGAATTGAATTATTTCATTATGGAGAAGCAAGCATACACTCTTGTTAAGTCCCTAAAGCATTTCAAGACCTATGTGGTTATTAAAGGATAATTACCTATGTTACCCATTCTCTAGTAAAAGATATTCGGGCTCAACAAGATTTTTTGGGAACTAGAGGCAAGTGGGTGTATAAGATTCAAGAGTGTGATTTGAACATTAAACCTAGAAATTTAATTAAGGGGAAAGGATTATCCCAAATAATGACAAAAGGAAATGAATTTTCCCTTGGAATAAAATAATATATTTTCCATGTGATCTAAGTATTATTGGAAGAATTGGAACATCATGATTGGTATGTAGATATCATTTATTACCTTAAGAATTTTACAACTCTAAATAACTTGAAAAATCACAAAACAAGAGCACTAAGATTAAAGGCCTCTAAATTTTGCTTTATCAACCAAGGAATTGGATGGAGAAATCCAGATGGATTAATTCTCAGATGTCCACAAGTTTGTGAGATTGTGCCAGTGATGTTATCTCTTCATAGGAAAGCATAAGATAGTATCCCTCCCTTTGAAACCAACGATAGTGGAAGTTTCCTTCCAACAATGGGGCCTTGATTTTATTATAGAATTTAAAGACAATTCTACCAATGGTTACAAATGGATTCTCATGGCCACAAATTACTTCACAAAGTGGGTTGAAGCCATACCAACCAAGAGGGAAACATATAAGTTTGTTATGGAATTTTTGAAGAAAAGATCATCACTCATTTCAAAGTGCCAGAAAATATTTTTGTTGACAATGCCAATGATTTTAGTTCTTCATAGTTGTCATCCTTTTGCTTCAACTATGGCATTGTCCTATCCCACTCCTTCAACTATTACCCTCAAGGAAATGGTCTTATTGAGTTGAGTAATAAGAATTTGATGACCATTATTAAGAAGACCGTGGAGGACAACAAGAAAAGTTAGGATAGAATGATAAAGTATGCTTTATGGGATGATATAATAACTAATAAATATTCCATTGGAAAGAGCCCATTTGAGTTATTTTACGAGATGGAAGTAGCATTTCCAGTTCACCTGAAAATCCTATTTTATGAGTTAATTCAATAGTACTCATCCGATCAATATGAAATGAAAAATAGAATCAACCATCTGATCAAGCTTGATGAGAATAAACAATGTGCCTTTTTTCATCTAGGAAAGAGTCGAGAAAAGATGAAGACACGGTTCGACAAGAAGGCTCGCCAAAGAAATTTCTAGAAAGGTGATCTTATTCTCATGTGGAACAAAATAAATGAAAAGGAAGGTAAACATGGTAAGTTTGAAATTCTTTGGTTAGGTCCTTACAAAATTGAATATTTTGTAAGTAATAATTATTTCTATCTTAGTCATATGGATGGTGAGAAACTTCCTTTTCCTGGAATGGGAAAATTCTGGAGATGTTCTATCAAGGTAATCTTTGATGTCGTGGGACACACTTGTACTATAGTAAGTTTTCTTATCCTTTTTTAATCATGTGTCTCATTTCATTGATTTTTGTATTTTACTTTGTTTAGAATAAAAAGGTAAAATGTTGCTTACATGTACATATTTTTCTCTAAGATGTGGTGCTACTAATATGTGCTTGGATATATTTCATTACACATGGATTTGCTTCTCTCTTAGGAGGGGGAAAATAAACTTGTGTCTTCACCCTCCCCTATATTTGATATTCATTGGTTGAGAATGTTAGAAAAATAGGACTGCGGAGCAATAAAATAAAACAAATGCGGAAATAAAACACAGAAGATACACAATGCAGATTTATGTAGTTCACCCATTGTGGGCTACATCCACCAGAGAAATTTCCAGGTCCTTTCTTTATTATTATCCAACAAAATGAAGGGATACAACCTACAACAAAACCCGTTGTAACTTCCTCTTCTTTCTCTCACAGTCTCCTCTCTCAGAATACAATACTTGCCAACCTACTTAACCACAATACATTTCCCTCATAAAAGAGGGTTTCCTTCTAGGGAAAAAAACACTAACATAATCTCTATCGTTAGATCTGTGACCTTATAATGAACGGTCCAGATTTACAACGAAATTACAATATACTTTTACAAGGCAATTTTTTCTTTGGGGGCTTCGCCCCCGAACCCCCACTAGGGGCCCTCTTGCCCCAAGACCCCCCAACCGAGGGGATATCCCCCCCGAACCCCGCAAAGGGGGTACCCCCCCTCTGCACTCCCCCGCATGGAAGAGTGTACATACTTCTAGGGTGTAAATACTTCATGGCGTATAAACATGGCTGAAAGTAAATGACCTCTAAATTAGGAAGATAATCAGGCTCCACAACCAACAATCTCCCACTTGGAAACTGATCTCAACAACTCCACCGTTTTTGTATATGTTGGACTCTGAACCTTCTTGGACCTACCAAATTTCTCATCTTCATCTTCATTCTTGAAGACCAACTGAAACTGAGCAAGAACTCATTTTCTCCCTGGTTTCTCCCTGTGTTAACATGTTTGCAGGATTCTGGCTAGTGTGTATCTTTTCCAGCTTCAATTGTCCATCTTCCACGACGGATCGTATGAAGTGGTACCTCAACTGTATATGCTTAGTCTTCAAATGGAAGGCTGAGTTCTTTGCAAGGTGAATGTCACTCTGACTGTCACAATACAACCTACTGTTCTCCTCCTTCTTTCCCAATTCCTTCATAAACCTTTGTAACCAAATCATCTTTTTACTAGCCTCTGTAGCAGCAACATACTCTACCTCTGTTGTTGAAAGTGCACCAACCTTTTGCAGTTTCGAAATCCAACTTACTGGTGTTCCACCTATAGTAAAAACATACCCTGTGGTGCTCCTCCTGCTGTCTTTATCACCTACCATATCTGAATCAACATATCCCTGTACAAAAGTGTCTAAACCTCCAAAGCATAATGCATGTGTAGTAGTACCTCTCAAATACATGAGAATCCACTTTACTGCCTCCCAATGTTCTTTACCTGGATTGTTCATATACCTGCTCACAACTCCCACTGCATGTGCAATATCTGGTCTTGTGCAAACCATTGCATA
>ML858505.1:4332-17716 GCA_009831015.1 Picea engelmannii
CTGGTCACCGCCACATTGAAATCAGCAGGGACGTGACCTTTGATGAAGAAGCAACACTTAAGAAATCAAGAAGATGCCAGCTTGAAGAAGTATATGAAGAGGAACCTATAAATCCCAGGATTGCAGAATCCGTGAGGGAAGTTTCCAGGGCTGCAGAACCAGTAAGGGAAGTCGTAACTTCCCCCGATGAGGAGACTCCTGAAGACCATGATATAACAGAAGTTCAAGAACCTCCTCAAATGACCTTCGCCCATAAAAGAAAGCCTGCTTGGGCAAGAGAGCTTATTCAAGATGGAGAGAAGTATGGTGTTCTAGAAGGAACCACGAGACAGGTGAAAAGACCAAAGCCATTCTCTAGTTACATGGTTTTGATGTGCAATCTACTTGATGAAGAACCTACCTGCTTTGAAGAAGCCTTTCAAAGGAAGGAATGGGCAGATGCCATGACAGAGGAATACCAATCCATAATAAAGAATGATGTATGGGAAATAGTTCCCAGACCAAAAAGTAAGGATGTGGTATCATCAAAATGGCTCTTCAAAATAAAACATGCTGCTGATGGAAGTATTGAGAAATATAAAGCAAGATTTGTTGCTTGTGGCTTTTCCCAGAAAGAAGGCATTGACTATGAAGAGACATTTGCTCCTGTGGCCAGATACACTTCGATCAAGACCATCATAGCTCTTGCAGCTAGGATGAAATGGAAGCTGCACCAGATGGACGTGAAGACAGCTTTCCTGAATGGTGTTATCGAAGAGGAAGTGTATATATAGCAACCCCAAGGATTTAAGGTTGAAGACGAGAAGTCTCATGTCTGTAGATTGAAGAAAGCCTTATACGGATTGAATCAAGCCCCTAGAGCTTGGTATGGCCGTATAGACAGTTTCTTGACAAGCTTAGGCTTTACCAAGAGTAAAGCAGACTCAAATCTCTACTTCAAAATTATGGATAATGAACCAGTAATATTACTACTGTATGTGGATGACTTATTCTTAACTGGAGAAGAAAAGCTCATCGCTGAATGTAAAAAGAGACTTGCCGCAGAATTTGAAATGAAAGACCTTGGCCTAATGCATTACTTCTTAGGTCTTGAGGTATGGCAGAGTCTAGAAAGGATCTTCCTTAACCAAGGGAAGTACACAGTCGAAATCTTAAAGAGATTTGACATGCTAGAATGTAAGTCCATGAATACACCCATGGAAACGAAGCTGAAGCTGAAGCTGTTGGTCGATACTTCGTCAGACTTGATAGATGCCACACTGTACATACAGATTATTGGATCACTGATGTACCTGACGAACACCAGACCAGACATTTGTTTTGTAGTGAACTCCTTGAGTCAGTTTCTGGTAGAGCCCAGATGTGTTCACCTAGTGGCTGCAAAACATGTGATGAGGTAGCTTAAAGGTACAATGGATTATGGTCTCAGCTATGATGGAGATCATGACTTCACATTGAGTGGATACACTGATGCAGATTGGGCAAGAAGCGTTGCTGACAGAAAAAACACTTCCGGATGCTGTTTCAGTTTGGGATCAGCCATGATCTCGTGGCGGAGTAAGAAGCAATCCAGTATTGCTCTCAGCATAGCGGAAGCATAGTACATTGCCGCTTGTTCTGCTAGCTGTGAAGCTATATGGCTTCAAAAGTTGCTGACTGGCCTATTTGACTTGGAGATGAGAGCAACCGTGATTCTATGTGACAACCAAAGCTACTTAAATATGACAGAGAATCTTGTATTTCACGACAGGTCGAAGCACATAGAGATCCACTATCATTTCATCCGCGACATGGTACAGAGAGGAGCCTTGAAGCTCCAGTACATTAGCACGAATGAACAGGTTGCTGATGTGTTGACCAAGCCTCTATCTCGTGTAAAGTTTGAACACTTTCGAGATAAGCTTGGTATAGTCCGAAAGGACCCTCCCTGAAAGGGGGAGTATATATGTATTCCTTGCTTCTGACGTCGCTGTTAGACGTAAAGCAAGATGAGTCATTGCTTCTGACCTCGCTGTTAGACGTAAAGCAAGATGAGTCATTGCTTTTGACCTCGCTGTTAGACGTAAAGCAAGACGTTGTGTGTTCCTTGCTTTTGACCTCACTGTTAGACGTAAAGCAAGATGAGTCATTGCTTCTGGCCTCGCTGTTAGACGTAAAGCAAGACGTTGTGTGTTCCTTGCTTCTGAACTCGTTGTTAGACGTAAAGCAAGATTAGTCATTGCTTTTGACCTCGCTGTTAGACGTAAAGCAAGATTAGTCATTGCTTTTGACCTCGCTGTTAGACGTAAAGCAAGACGTTGTGTGTTCCTTGCTTCTGACCTTGCTGTTAGACGTAAAACAAGATGAGTCATTGCTTCTGACCTCGCTGTTAGATGTAAAGCAAGACGCTGTGTGTATTCCTTGCTTTTGACCTAGTTGTTAGACGTAAAGCAAGATGATAATGTGTTCCTTGCTTCTGTCTTCGTTGTTAGACGTAAAGCAAGATGATGTATACCTTGCTTCTGACCTAGTTGTTAGACGTAAAGCAAGATGTGACTGACACTGAGCTACTAGCATATCAACTGTGACATTGAGCCAGTGTAGTACTGTGATGTGCCAGCCTAGTGCTGTGATGAGGTATCATTTTATATCAGCGAACAGATCAGGAACTTCACTGCTGTTTTGTTATGTTTTCATAGGCTTTTAGGTGCTCTAGCATGTAGTTTTAGTCACCAACAGGTTAGCACATGTTGAAATAATGTAACTGCAAAGATTATTCTTATTATTATTGTTATTTTATTCATAGGATTAATCCCCATTGTGGATTAATCATGTCGGTAATTGTATTAGGACCAAATCCGCTTCTGCGGATTGGTCAACAGACAATTGTAATAGGCAGAATAAGAAGTCGGCCCCAGCAATTATTATTGAGACCCAGAAATAAATTAAAGGTGGGTTTACCCACCCAGAGTAAGAAGTCGGCCCTGCCAGTGAAGACCTTTCACACGTGCTAGACTTGTATATATAGAGAGGCTAGCGCCTCACTTTATCACACAACACACTTGCTCATTTTCTAAGAGGCAAGATGCAACTTACCAGTTGGAGAGAGGGAGAAGAGTGGCGCATCTTATGGAGAGGACTATCTGTATTGGTTTGAGTTATCTCTTGACATTGTATTGGCAATTTATGATAAGGAAGTTTTTGCTGGGTTTTCTTCCCTAGAGGGTTTCCCAAGATAAATGTTGTGTCTCTTGTGAATGTGTATTTATTAGTGATCTTGTTCTTATGTTGCTCTTATCTGTTGAAATGCAAAGAACTATAATAATGGCATAAACATTAACAACACATGCATACCATAAAATATGTAACACACCTCTAGATGTTTACTGCTGAAATAAAGTTGTTCTAAACACTAGCATACATGAAAATGAACACAGATATTTTTGGTCAACATGACCCTGGATAAACCCCCCCCGAGAAAACCAGTTTGGAATATAAGTGTATATATGTGGAGAATAGAAGGTGGAGTACAACAAGTACATGAAACAAATGAACCTGATACAATAGCAGCTTGTCTCAAGCTGCAACACAAGTCCAAGAAATAGAGATGCGCCCTAGCATGGTGTGCCCTCCTCACAAGTTGTCCAATCCATTGAAATGAAGCGCCCTTGCTCGTTGAAGCTTTGGTGAAGAAACCCTTGCACACAAACAAGTAGTTGTGTGCTACCTCTCCATTGAATCCGACCTCAAAGCAAATTGACCACTGCAAGTCCTCCCTGCTATAGATGCACCCTCCTCCTCAAGTACGCCCTCCTCCAAGCAAGAACTATAACCACAAATAAATGAGGGCCTAAGCCTCCATGGAACCTCAATGAAAGGAGGCGCACAAGCTTCCCTCAACCATAGCCACCATCCTTTCCTCAATGCTCTCTCTCAAACTCTCCAAGTGAACATAAGAGTGAATGAGCCTCTCTTTGCCCTATGCGCCCCTCTTGAACCTCCATAAGGAAACCTAAATATGGATGGATGAGATCATCCCATCTCATCTCCAATCAAAGGTTGAGATCATCCCATAATAATTTCACTCACAAACCCACTTTGGGTTAAGTTCCCTAAGTTCACTTTATGTCTCCTAATTCATCCACAAAGTGAATTAATAGTCATTTCGGCTAAAATGACCAAATTTTACTTTTGACTTAAATCTCCTAAGTCAAAGTGAAATTAGACATAAAGTACATGGTGCATAGTACATAGTACTTCCCACTTGTGTTTAGAGGATAACAAACACAAGGGGACCACTTCCCAAGGTACACAAATCTCAACACTCCCTCTTACCGAGGAAAGTGTTTCTCACCAAGCCCATCTTGTCTCTGAAGTAGACATGTTTGCCCCTTGGCAGGGCCTTGGTGAGAATGTCTGCAATCTGCTCGTCAGTTGATAAATACTATAATTGTACTGCCCCTCTCTGAACCCAATCTCTGATGAAGTGATATATGATCTCAATATGCTTCGACCGGTCATGGAAAACTAGAATCTCACGAGTTTGATACAACTCTGATTATCTCAGTGTATGATGGTCGGAGGCAAATCCTGACCAAATAATCCTACCAACATCTTACGAAGCCAAATGGCTTCACAACTGGTCTGACTAACCGCCATGTACTCAGCCTCGACAGAACTCAAAGCAATTGACTTATGTTTCCGGCTGAACCAGGAAACAAGATCCCAAACCAAAACAACTCCCTGAGGTGCTTTTCCTGTCAGTAGCACATCCTGCCTAGTCTGAGTCTGTGTAGCTAATCAAACTGACCCCATCACCTCTGATATAGTCTAGGCCAAAATCAGCTGACCCAACAAGGTACCTCAACACATGTTTTTCCCCAATCCAGTGAACACTCCTTGGCTCTACCATATACTGGCTGATAGTGTTCACAACAAAACAAATATCTTGTCTAGTGTTGACTAGATACATAAGTGAACCGATCAACTGTCTATAAACTGTAGTATCCACCAACTGGAAATCTGAAGCACTAAGATTCTTCCAGTTGGTGACCATGGGTGTCGACATAGGTTTGTAGTCCACCATTTGAAATTTGCTCAGAATATCTGCAACATATTTTTCCTGCCCGAGAAATATGTGACCCTCCTCTTGCCATACCTCCATACCCAGAAAATAGTGCATCAACCCGATGTCACTCATCTCAAACTCGGATGCAAGTCCCAACTTGCACTCAGGTATGAGATCCTCTGCACCTGTGATGAACAAGTCATCCACACATAGAATGAGAATGAGCGTGTCTTCACCTCTAATGATGTAATAGAGGTTAGGATCAACATCGTTCTTCTCGAAACCCATCTGAAGCAAGTATGTGTCAATACGTGAATACGAGCTTTGGGAGCTTGCTTCAAACCATATAGTGCCTTTCTAAAAAAAGGCCACACGTGAGACTCCCTCTTTCTCACCTCGAACCCCTATGGCTGCTCAATGTACACCTCCTCCTCTATAAAGCCATTTAGAAATGCGGTCTTTACATCCATTTGATGTATCCTCCAACCCATCTCCGCCGGTATGGAAATAATACTCCTGATCAAGGTGTATCTCGCAACTGGTGCGAATGTCTCATCATAATCGACTCCCTCTATTTGAGAGAATCCTCGTGCCACAAATCGGGCCTTGTGTTTCTCTATGTTGCCATCTGCAACATACTTGGTTTTGTACAACCACCTGGAAGTCACAAATGACTTCCCCACTGGCCTCGGAACCACCTCCCAAACATCGTTGCGCATAATGGAGTCATGCTCCTTCAGCATGGCCTCTCACCAAACTTGCTGGTCTACTGCCTGCACAAATGTCTCTGGCTCAGTATCTGAAATACTAGTCACCATAGCCAAATAGGATCCAAACCTCACTGGAGGTTTACTCTCTCTGAACTATCTCTTGGGCTCTCCTATGTTCTCCTTGGCTTCCTTGAGGGTATCCTGAAACCATCTCAGTTTCCTCTTCCCTGAAGTAATCAAGGGAGAAGTAAGATCTCCTTACCCAAGAGTATCTGCCTCAGGTCTAGTCTCAACACTCTGACATCCTGAAGCCTCTGCCCCATCTGTCTGAACACCCTCTGACTGTGACCATGAAGCTGTGCAAGGTGACCCTGTCACCCCTGAAACTGGCGTATCGGAATCCTGAGGTTGTGCTCCCTCTGAGACATCAATCGGTGCCCTCTGCATCAACCTCAACACTGACTCTCGACTTGAGAGATCTCTGAAAAGCCCTGCCCTCCTCAAATCTGACATCTTTGCTCACCACCACTCTCCTCAGTGATGGAATGTAGATCCGGTAGGCTTTGGAGACCTCTGAGTATCCAACTAGAATCCCCTGCTAGGCTGTGGGGTCTAGCTTTGTCCTCTTCTCTGAGGGGACATGAGAATAGGTCAAGCACCCAAAAATCCTGATGTGCTCGACATCGGGCCTCCTACTAGTGAAGGCCTCTTCAGGAGTCATCTTCCCCAAATTCCTGTGGGGACTCATGTTCTGTAAATAAACTGCAATAACACTCGTCTCTGCCCATAGGTAAAGAGGCAAACTCTGATCATGCAACATAGATCTCGCTGCACCTTTGATCGCCCTGTTCTTCCTCTCGGCAACCCCATTCTGTTGGGGGTTGTAAGGCACGATCATCTGTCTTCTGATTCCAACACGGGCACAAAAGTGTACAAACTGACTGGAGGAATACTCACCTCTCTTATTTGACCGCAAGACCTTGATCCTCTTTCCAATTTGGTTCTTCACAAGAGCTTTGAACTCTTGGAACCTCTTGAAGACCTCAGTCTTGGTCTTAAGAAAATAGATCCAGATCTTCCTTGAGTAGTCATCAATGAATGTGAGATAGTACTCACGACCACTCAAGGACGCACGAGACATGGGCCCACACACATCTGTGTGTGCTAAGTCCAATACCCCAGCTGACCTGGTGTCACTGCTGGGAAAAGAAGCCTTGGTAAACTTACCAAGTGCACACCCTCTGCAAACATCCCGATGCTCTGAACTGAGTTGTGGCACTCCTGTCACAACCTCTCTCAGTCCTCCAAGAGCTCCATGATGATGGTGAGCCATCCTCCGATGCCATAACTCACATAATTGTCTGCTAATGTTGCTACTCACTGCCAAGGTATGAAGTGGCTGAAAAAGAAATATGAACAGTTTCCCATCCCTCACTCCAATCACCTGCCCTGAGGTGAGACATGACCCCTTAGGGTGTATGAGGACCTCTGTCCCTCTGAAGGACACCTCAAGGTCCCTATCCTGGAGGGTGGAAACTGAAATCAAATTCTTCTTCAGCCCAAGGACGTAGAGAACATCCCTGGATGAAATAGGTGGCATGCCATCTCTCTGAAAGGTAACAATGCCAATCCCAACAACCCTGACCAAGGTGTTATCACCAAGAGCAATCTCCATCTTGACCTCTGTGTCTCTGAGATCAGTCAAATGCTCCCTCACACCAGTCATGTGGCTCGAAGCCCTGCTGTCTATATACTAGATACTGGGCGCCGCCTCAACTAAAGTGCATCAAATGAGGAAGGCGAACTCCCTCTCAAACAATGTCTGAAACTCTGCCTCCTCTGCTGTAGCTGCCGTACCACCCTTCTTTTTCTTCCTGTTGGGATATTATCGAACATAGTGCCCCATCTTCTTACAAACAAAACATTTTACTTTGCTCATATCTCTCTTCTTCCCAATACTGCTCTCTCCCTGTGGCGTGGCCCCAAACATGGGACCCTTTTGAGCCCTCTTGCCGACCTTCTTCTTGCCCTTTGTCCAAAGAGTAAGATCCTCATCACCCTGCGATGTCTGCTGCTGTCCAGAAGTCTCTGATGTAAGTCTAGTCTCCTCCTGGACGAAATCATCCCACAGTCTCTCCCAAGTGGGTATAATCTCTCTGGAAACAATGCCTCGAACAAATGGACCCCATGGTTTGGTGAAGCTGTTTAAGGCTGTCCTCACTAGAGTCTGGGTCCACTATCTCTCCAACGGATGCAAACTCATCTCTGATATGAGTGTATCGGCCAAGGTAAGAAGTAATCGACTCATTCTTGAGCATACAAAAGCCCCAAAGTCGATCAAACAAAACCATCTTTCAGTTCTGGTTAGAGCTCTGGTAAAGCTTGCATAAAGATGCCCACATCTCAAATGCATAGCCTTTACCAGTCAAGTGGGGAATGATGTGAACCCTCACTGCATTACACATAGTTCTCTTTGCCTTGTTGATCCTCTTCTTGAACTCTGCTAACAAGATGGGAGCAGTAGCAGGAGAAACAACAACAGGAGCCTCAACTATATCCCATAGTTCAAGGTCCTCTAGGACAAAGACAATCCTGGCCTTCCAAGGAGATCAGTTGCTAGCTCCGACTAGCCTATCCTCCACATGCACCTGAGATGATGACATGACTGCCCACTGCACTCACTCTGATGCTACAACTGCAAAGGAATATTGCCTCACTCCTGTCAACACAGGTGTGAAAAGAGGCAGTCGAACAACAACCTCACTCCTAGCAATATAGGTGTGAAAAGAGGTCATAAAAAAATCAGCCTCACTTCTAGCAAGTAGGTGTGAAAAGAAGTTGATCAAATGTCCACCAACTGTCCTACAACTCTCCACAAAAGTTCTGCCAACAAGCTGCCACTAAACACTGTCAATGGCTGTCCACAAAATCTGCCCAAAAGATGTCTAGGACTGTCCACAAAATGCTGTCCAAAACTCGACAAAAATCAGCCACCAAGCTCTGATACCATGAAGATTTTTCCAGGTCCTAACAGGCTTTTGTCTTTGACCTCAAGATGGCTCTAAGTTTCTGCTGCCACACACTTGTTTGCTGCTGTTTTATATCAGCAAACAGATCAGGAACTTCTCTGCTGTTTTGTTACAGTTACATAGGCTTTTAGGTGCTCTAGCATGTGGATTTAGTCACCAACAGGTTAGCACATGCATACCATAAAATATGTAACACACCTCTAGATGTTAACTGCTGAAATAAAGCTGTTCTAAACACTAGCATACATGAAAATCAACACAGGTATTTTTGGTCAACATGACCCTGGATAAAACCTCCCCGGGGAAAACCAGTTTGGAATATAAGTGTATATATGTGGAGAATAGAAGGTGGAATACAACAAGTACATGAAACAAATGAACCTGATACAATAACAACTTGTCTCAAGCTGCAACACTAGTCCAAGTCCTCACAAGTTGTCCAATCCACTGAAATGAAGCACCCTTGCTCCCTGAAGCTCTGGTGAAGAAACCCTTGCACACAAACAAGCAGTTGTTCGCTACCTCTCCACTGAGTCTGACCTCAAAGCAAACTGACCACTGCAAGTCCTCCCTGCTATAGATGCGCCCTCCTCCTCAAGTGCACCCTCCTCCAAGCAAGAACTATAACCACAAATAAATGAGGGCCTAAGCCTCCATGGAACCTCCATGAAAGAAGGCACCCAAGCTTCCTTCAACCATAGCCACCATCCTCTCCTTGATGCTCTCTCTCAAACTCTCCAAGTGAACATAAGAGTGAATGAGCCTCTCTTTGCTCTATGCGCCCCTCTTGAACCTCCATAAGGAAACCTAAAATATGGATGGATGAGATCATCCCATCTCATCTCCAATCAAAGGTTGAGATCATCCCATAAAATCTCACTCACAAACCCACTTTGGGTTAAGTTCGCTAAGTTCACTTTGTGTCTCCTAATTCACCCATAAAGTGAATTAATAGTCATTTAGGCTAAAATGACCAAATTGCACTTTTGACTTAAATCTCGTAAGTCAAAGTGAAATTAGACATAAAGTACATGGTGCATAGTACATAGTACTTTCCACTTGTGTTTAGAGGATAACAAACACAAGGGGACCACTTCCCAAGGTACACAAATCTCAACATGTATGTGCCTTGGACTCCTGTTTGGTGCATATGTATGCATCCTGAGCTATCTGATCAACGCATACGATGTTGCTTCACAACTCTGTATTGCCCAATCTTGCAACTGTACCTGTTGCTACTTGCTTCTCCTTTGGAGTCTGGATTGAGTTGATCTCTAGGTGAAAGTCCTTCACCCTTGCTGGGATCTCCTTGAGCAAGTCCTTTGCTCTCTATCTATGAGTCACTGACTCCAATAGATGTCTCCAAGATGTGTCTCCTCCTTTCACCTTGGCTGGCTTTTATAATATTGAGTTGAACCCTAACCCTAATCTCCAAAGTGATCTACGGTTGAGATTAGATCTCACCTCACTTGAGATCAATGGCTAAGATTAATTTAATTTACTAGTGCTAATAAATTTAGAATTTCATTAAATTAAACTCACTTTAATTATAAAAATACATTCACTTTAATATTTCGTTTAATTAAAATGAATTTCTAAATTTTCTGATAGGTCCTTTGGACTACTTCCACACGTCTAGACACTTAGACTAGTGTGGAAGTACCTGTTCGATGCTAGAAACATCAACACTCCCTCTTAGCGAGGAAGGTATTTCTGGAAGAGCCACTTAGAACTGGATATCCTTTCGATCCTGGCATAATATTCTGCACATCATCTTGCACCATAGCATCATGATAATCTTGATGGTTTGTTGTTTGTTCAATGACGTTACTCCTTAGTACCATGAAGTTTGGAAACTTCTTTGGAGGCTTGCTTTCCGTGGCTGTGCTCCTAGGATTCTCAACATGCTCCTGAGCATCCTTCGATGTCTTGCTCAAACCACCTGGGTCTCTTGACAGCGTTGGAAGGGGCTAACTCGTCCTCCCCACCTAAAGGTTGACTCCCTAAACTAGAAGCCTCTGAACGTTGTTCTCCCTTTAGAGCCTCTTGCTCCTCGTCCTCTGCAACTGCTAGTGACTCCTGAGATTTCCTAGATGCCAAGTTCTCCTCAAACTTAACATCTCTGCTCACAACTGTCTTCCGCTGCACTGGTATGAAGATCCTGTAAGCCTTTGAGGTCTCTTTGTACCTCACAAATATACCCTTCTGTCCTGAAGGCTCCATCTTCGTCCTCTTCTACACAGACACATGGATGTAGATTGGACAACCAAAGATTCTCAAGTGTACTATCTCCGGCTTCACTCTTGAGAATGCCTCCTCTAGAGTCTTGTCCCCCAATACCCTGTGAGGACTCCTGTTCTACACATGTGCTGTTTAATGTCCCTTTCCAAATAGTGTTGAGATTTTGGTACCTTGGAAAGTGGTCTCCATGTGTTTATGAGTCTCTAAACACAAAGGGGGAGACTATTACCCTTGTACTTTACTTTATGTTTCTAATTTCACTTTGACTTAGGAGATTTAAGTCAAAAGTGAAATATGTTACTTAAGTCATTAAAGTGACATTTAATTCACAAAGTGGGTGAATTAATAGACATAAAGCAACTAAGGAAAGTGGGTTTCCTTAGTGAGATTTTTGGATTAGATCTCACCCATTGATTAGACTTGGCTAGATTGGATCTAGGCCATTGATCTTTTAGGGTTTGTCCAAAGGAGGCTAAAGGAGGGTATAGTGCATTTATGAGACTCATTCTTCACTTGTGAGAAGAGGAGGAGAGCTAGGGCTCATTTCTTGAGGAGAGGAAGGCGCACTTGTTGGAGGGTTTTTCCATTTGAGTGAGGGAAGGCGCACCCGCCAGAGCTCATATTCACGTATTGACACATACTTGCTTCAGATGGGTTTCGAGAAGAACGATGTTGATCCTAACCTCTATTACATCATTAGAGGTGAGGACATGCTCATTCTCATTCTGTGTGTGGATCACATCCCCGGTCTTTACTACTAAAGTGTTAGTGTTGTTAGAAGTGGGTGCAGGATTGTAGGTCTTGGGAAACTAGAGATGCTGGGATTCTCATGTGCTCTACGATGAGCACATGTCCACATGTTGGAGCCATATGTTTCCTCCCCATGCCTAGGGGTAACGAGAGGAGATCATGTCTCATGGCCTGCAATGAAGACAATGATTCCGACCTTGATGTTTTATCAACATGTCCACAAATAGCAACCTAGCAACCCCCCTCAGATTGCCTCTTTTACTTCAGATCATCCAAGCTCATCACATCCAATCAACTTAGTGTATGGGAGATGGTAAGCCAACGTTACCATGAGGTATGTTAGTCCTTTCTTCTTACGAGGTGTTGTGCTTAATATACTAGGCATGTGAATGAGGATCATTGGTTGAAGTTGGATAGTGGATCACTAGCTCAAGAAGTTATGTTTGTTTCCTGGTTTCACCTTGGTGGCCAACACCTATGTCCTAGTCTCGTGTTGTCACTGCCCAGGGAAAGGGGTACTATCGGGGGGCCCTCACAAGGGTAACGTTTAGTTTCCCCACCATACTTAACACTTTCCATCTCGGAGCCTGTCACAGTCCACTAAACTTCGGTAATGGGTCATGGTCCATTCTCTCATGAGAAGAGAGGATGAAGGCCTAGAGGTTGATTGCAACTGCTAAGCAAAATAAGAATAAAGAAAGAATAATGCTAAAGAAAGAAAGAAAGAATAGCAAATGACTCTCAAAAGCTAGTCCAAACTTGAGCTCTACCCTTTCTGCGTTCTCTCTAGTTCCAAAGTAGTGATGCTATAGCTTGAAACCTTATAAAGGGAACTTGCAAATATGATAAGAGGACAGTAAAAAGGCAGATTAAGGGGTTTCGAAAAATGTAGCGCTTAGAAAGTGGTAACTCAAGAGAAAGCGCAACCTCCACAAAGGCACTCATAGAAATGGACTCAATGACATTGTTGCCGTCCTTATACACACTTGCAAACGTGAGCTAAGTCTTGCTCACTTAGTGTGTCCCTGGAGGCACAATGCCTAGGTTCAAAGTCCACGCTGTCACTTTGACTTGAACCTCTTCCGTTTAGGCTAACTCCTAGGGAAGCCAAGGGGGGTAGACCCTAGTTACTAGATGAGATTTAGAGTTAAAAGTTCTAGGAGTTGGTTTTAATTATTTAAATGGTCAAGGGGAATCTAGCCTATGATGTTAAGCAACAATGCAAGATGAAAAAATTAAATATGAACAGTCAAGCCTTTTCCTAGGACGACTAGGACTAGTGCCTAAGATTGGGCAAGGGGTCAACTAAGTTAAGGGAGATTCGTTACAAGATAATTACAAGATTGCAAATATTACAACAAGATAGATAAACTAGATATAAAGAATGTGTTAGATATACAAAGCTAAACTAAACTAGATACAAGACATACAATATATTAACAAGTGCTTGAATGTGCAGGAAAAGAAGATTACTCAAGATGACATATACATCAACACATCAAGCCAAGCATGCTCACAATAGATAGAATTCTATTGGACTGCTTATCAATGACATAAAGACGCAAAGCACTCAAGACCCTGTCAGGAGAATGCCTTCAGGTGGATGC